>JAZHYW010012880.1:0-89506 GCA_037355805.1 Ixodes ricinus | reverse complement strand
AATATATTAATGAATCAGTAACTGCTAGATGTCATTAGCTTGCGTCAGACTCGGAAAGCTAGACGTCTCAATGCTGGCGGTGACAAAATGCGAATAACTCGAAACCGAAAAACCGCGCGGGAGAATCCAAAGTTGTGCACGTTTGCATACAGAAAAATATAAACAAAGCGTGCGCTATAAATGTATCGCTTAACGCAACCTGTTTGTTTTCGATGACGCCCACGAAGTTTCCATCCAGGAACTATCTATTTACCTTTACCGGTACTGGGTAGAAGGATACCCCAGAGATTTTATCGGGATACAAATAGTGAGATACACGCATTTCAAGGTCAAAATACAGGTACTGTAATTCATTTGCCTTGTATGTAAGGAGTGTCGTGCTACAAAAGAGAAATGGAGGCAAGAAGAGGGACACGTCGAGGAAGCACGTCCGAGGAGAAGTGGGCGGAAAAGAGGAAGAAGGGTTCTTTTCGGCCGTAACCCGTCCAGGTGGAAGCACACCCGGCGACGTCCCGAGGGTGCTCCTGTCGGGTGAAACATCAGCTTGGCGGTGTACAGCCAAAGCGTCAACATCCTGCATGAACGAGGCATTCGGCAGCGACCCGAAGCAGCCGCTGGTGGGAACGATCAACGACTTCGGCGGTGTCCCGGAGCAGAGCATCCCAGACCAGCACCAAGGAACACCCAAGGAACATCACTCACCAACAACCAAGCTCTGCTGGAAACCAGACAGCACCAAGACCCTCAGCCACACGAGGACGGACTGAAAGTGAGACAGCTTCTGACTTGTACATTTGTGTATAACTAGAACGTTTCTTATTTTTCTTTCTTTTTTCTATATATATATATATATTTTGATCAAAGCTCACGGTGCTGACTGAATTCCTCCTTCGGCGGTTTGACCTGAACCTATAACATCACAAAGGGGTATCTCCCAGGTACTTCTGTGAAAACGACAATATATTATCCCGGAATACAGATAAATGTAGAAGTCTACTTTTTCAAACGGTAATACGTACGGAGGTTGTGTTTGTGTCAGTTTATGGGCACTCATTTACCTAGAACTCTTCATCTATTCACAACTTCCACCCCGAGTGCCACTAAAACTTCGTAACCGCCCCCAGTGACCCAGGTAGGTACCGGAGGCAGAAAACTCCTTGCCACATAGGCTTGACAAAAGGCGTCTGCCCGTGTCGAACCCTGTTTTGTTCTGCGTCTCGAACTGCGATCTAAGTTTTTCTGTGTTACCCGGGTGGGAGTTGAACTGCATAACTGAGCTCGTATGCTCCAGCGCCCAGTATAAAATGGTTCTTTTCTCTGCACTAACCTGCGATATCTCAGTTTGACTGCCTGAAGGCGTGACCACACTAGGGTAAACGGCGCCGCCGGTCGGTGCCACCGTGCGGCACTGCCGTCCGGCGTTCCAACGCGAGAGTCCGCATTGGCCTCCGTTTGGCGGGCGTCACGTTGCAGACGCACTGGCTCGTCGATCGCGCGCTACCTCCTTCGGATTTCCCGCTCTGAAGCGTCGTCTGCTCTTCGTTAGATATTTCCGTTTTGGCTCTCATCTTGCGCATATATCGGCATCGAAACCGCACTCGCTGCCTACATGGTAGGTGTCCATGATGACCTGGTGATCAGCGTGAATGTGATAATCCTAGCCTGCTCGTTGATCTTGAGACGTCGCCGCGCTCTGAAGGGAAGGAGGCACAGGTTTTGGGTCCGGCCGAGATAGTTCTACCCACGGTTGTTCTACCGAAACACCGAAGCACAGGTCAGTGCTTTGCTTCCCCGGCGGCACGCCAGAGATGAAGTCTACTTTCGAAAGTGGCACCAAATCAACACGACATCCATCACAACATAGACGACATGCAACAAGTTACATGGAGAACTCGCTGTAATTCGAATTCCTCTCCTATAATTTCCCAGCGGTTGTTCTTAGCGTCATTGGGGAGTTTAGTAGACCGTTTCCGCAGCCCGCTAAGCACCGCGGATAGCGCTCCGTAATCCCCCACAGACCTTGAACGCTATGCAGATAAGGCAATGGCGGCTGGGCATGCGCAGGTGCGGCGTTTTCTTCGGGGATAACGTAGCGGAGGAGAAAAACGGTCTACAATTCCCTAATATCTAGAGTAAGTCTGGCTGCGTCTTCTCATATAAAAGGGAAACAGTCGCACGGTTTCAAGGAACCGCTCCGTTGCGGAAGGCGTCGGGGGGGGAAATAGGGATAGCAGACGACACGAAACACGTCCTTCGGAACGTGGAAGACGCGCGGAGGAGACCGGTCACAGGCGTTGCCATGGCATCGCGACGTCACTATCTACGCCACCTCCCATTGGCTCCTCTCTTCTGCGGCGAGGAGCGCCATCTCCAGGCCGTGCAAGGAGCGGTTGGCTTAGGCGCCGTCCGTCGTGCCGCAGAAGCCGAAAACTGGTTTCGGTCGGCAAACGGCAGCGCCGACCGTCACGCCGCAGGTCTCCGCGACGCCAATGTGGCTGTGCCTTGATACTGCCGCCAAACTATGAGAGAACCGAAACGAGAGAACATAATAATAAGAATAAAAAATATTGCCTCTGCAATATTTTTTATTCTGGAAGCACGAGGTCGCGGCCTAAACCGCAGTCTCAGCTGAGGGATGGACAGACTATAGCCAAGTTCCGAAACACTTCACTTCACTTGTTTTGTTTTACGCAAAAAAAAAAAAGCTGGTACGTTTTGTCAGTTTTTTCACCTACTATTCACACTCCTCTCTTTGCACCTAGGCGCCCGAGCGCCCTTCTCCTCCCCAGATGACGTTTCCCGTCTTTTCGTTCTTTTCGTATATTTTCTGTCTCCCGCAAAATGCAAAAGTAAAAAAATAAGAAAAAGATAGTTTATTTTTATACATTTGGGTGGTGCTACTAGTGGGGATGGTGGGGATGGTGGAGTCGATGTTTTCGTGGTTGTAGCTTGGTAGTTCCGGCCAGTGGTGGCTCGCAAAGGCAGTGTATGGTAGCGGTGGGGGCGGGGACAGTGGAGTTCGCTGTTGCTGTTCTTTTGTCCCGCTGATACCGCGCGACGTGTTCCTTGTTGTATAGGGGCCCTTTGACGGGCCGGGCAGCGAGGGTCGGTTGCCGGGCGTTCGCCTCCGCAGTTAACGCAGTGGGCGGTCCATTCATGGTCTTCCATGGCTCCGCCGGGCGCGCCGCACGTAGTACAGCGGCTCTGTTCTGGTTGTGGGCAGACGTCGGTGCGGTGTCCTAGGCCTAGGCACACAGCACACTTACTGCCTCGACTGGTACGGTCGGTAGGGTATTTCCCGCCCGATAGATACACGAAGCGTGGTACCTTGATGCCTTCGGAGTGATGATAGTGGTGTTGGTTTGTCCCATCATCGTGGCATAAAGGATGTCGATCCCGGAGGCGCGTAGGTTTTGGTCGGTTCCTCGGCCGTAGGCCGAATTTCGACACCTTAGATGACGCCAATGCACGAGTTGTCGGGGAGTGCAAGGTACGCCTTTACCTCGTCTTGCTTGGTGCCAAATGTGAGAGCTGAACTCTTTGCGGATCCTTTTGGTGGCTTGGGCCGTCTCGGTGGCGGACAGTTGGGTCTTCGCGATGATGGATTGCGTGATCTTATCCGTTGCCCAGGATCTAAAATTGAGTCCATCTCTTGGCCGGATGACCACTCTGTAGTTGTCGACTGGGAGTGGTGGCAGCCTCTTCTGGCACAGGGCCTGTGTTTGCTTCCAGTGGCTTCTGTTATCTTGATTATAAAAGAAGCTGGAGGCCTCCTGTTCCTTGACGGGGATAACCGGTAGGCTCCATGTTGCCAGTTGGGCAATTCTCAGCTGCCGTCATCTTGTTGGCTACGGTGTAGTTGTTAATCTCGGCTGCTGATGCTTTTTTGTCTCTAGTTAGAGTCGTTGTAAAAAGCTTTGTCTGCTGGGCAAGTTGGTAATGGACATTCATATTAAAAATAGCGCAAAAAAGACGGCGATAGCAAAGTTGAAGAGACATTCAGGATAAGCGTTCTAGTTGCCAGTCAGCGCTTGTCCTGTGTGCTTCTTCGTCTTTTTGTCCCGTCTTTTTTTGCGCTATTTTTAATATGAATTGGAGTTGTTGCTTTCGGGCTCCTCGGCTGACTACATCCGTCCAGGAAATTTTTAATATTTTTGCCTCCTGTTGATGTTAAGGGTCATCGCTTCTGGGAGGTGTGGCGCCGTCGCTCAGGCCGAGGCTTTCACCGGGATTGGTCACGCCTGCTTCTTCGGTTCCACCAGTCTGCGAGTGCGGGGTTTCCGTGCTAGCGCTCGCCATTCGGTTCGGAATGCCCGTCTCACAGGAAGGGCGCGCCGCTCGTAGAACGAGACTCGAGCGAGCCGGTCTCGGCGGACGTGCGGCGGTGGGCCGACGGAGCGAGGCCGTTCTCCTCCGGGGTTTGAGGAGCCCGGAGAAGTAGACCGTTCTCGTTGGTGCCTGGAACGCGTCTCTGGGTGTAGGCATTGCCCGAACTTCGTCTTGCGCTTTCTTCTTTGTTTTAAACTCCCAAACTTAATTGGAGCCACGGGCTTGGATGGCGACAGTCTCCCGGTCATCGGAACACCATTGCTCGGTTATAGGGTACACGAATAACGACGGAAAGCGTCGAATACTGTCTCAGTACCTATGTAGCTTGGACATTATCCAAATGGGTATTTAGCACGGGCCAATAGGTGGCGTTTTGTTCTCTTAGTATTCCAATCTGTTTCATTATGATCTCGTCAGAAAAAAATCTAGAGTTTATTCTTATGTGGTTTCAGTTATGCGCGTATTAGTAACATGTTCAGCACCCTAATAGATTTTCACTAAAGTACGTTCTGACTGTGTGATACTAGAATTAAGCCATACATTTTAATTTTTGTTTAAAGGAGATATAAAATAATTTGCGTTCATATCGCAGTAGGATTATGAAATCGTGTTAAAACATAAGGTGCTTATGAAGGTTGTCTGTTTAGCGTATTGAAGAATTAAAAACAGCGCGAACAAGACGAAGGACAAGAGGAGACGTAGACAGACAGAGCGCTGACTCTCAACTGAACTTTATTGAAAAGCAACACATAAAAATCGCCGTGAATAAATAGGACACAATTCTTATCACCTTGTCATGCACTATGACTGTCATACACGTGCCCCCAGGAACGCCAGTTATTTATCAAACAGAGCGATTGAGGGCGCACTTACGCACACGTCATTTCCACGTCGAGATATGTGGTACGCCTCGGCAATCTCCCTCGTTGTTTGCTGTCTATCACCCCCCCCCCCCCAGGATGACTGTGTCTTCTAACATCGGTTCACACCCACATCTGTCACAATGAATAGCGAGATTGCCCGAGGGCGATGACCTCATCGAGAGCGCGTGCTCTCTTAGCCTATCATTTATACATCGCCCTGTCTGGCCGATGTACACTCTGTTGCATGACAGGGGTATCTGATAAACGACACCCTCCTTACACTGTACAAACTGTTTTCTGTGTTTCTTTGTACATGCGTGACTCCTCTGTTTACCACGATCTACTCTCGCACATAACCTTCCCAACTTCGATGGGGCTGAAAACACCACCGGGACGTTGTGTCTCTGCGCCACTTTCTTCAGCCTATGAGTCACCTTGTGTATGTACGGTAGAACCACTGGCCTTACTTCAGGTTTTTTACTACCATACTTGTCCGGATGTTTCAGTGCCTTGATGAGACTCTCTGCCACTTCCACGAGAAGGCTGTGCGGATACCCCCCTCCCCCCCCTTAGTTAGACTTTCTACTTGGATTGAAAAACTACACCTCATCTCATGTGGACATGATTTAACTAAGGCCGTTTTCAGGCAGGTTACGGCGATGCCCCTCTTCACCACCTTGGAATGACTAGAATCGAATGGCAGCACTCTCCTCTACTCCTGGGACGGTAAGACCAGCACAAATGGTCGTCTGTAGAAGTAAGCTTTAAGTCTAGGAACTGTAGGCTCCCACCTATCGGTTCTTCTTGTGTAAATTTTAACCCCCCTGAGCATGACCTGAATACCTCTAACGTTTTATTTATTACCTCGCCTTTCTGCCTATCGGAACTATGTCGGAACACCACCAGGTAATCATCTACGTAACGAAAGACTCTTAGCACCCTTATATACTCACGTACAATTGTTCCGAAGACTTGAGTTGTGTATATTAAGAACGCGCCACAACAATTTAGGGACGGAAAGTATTGTATCTAAACATAATTTTATGAGTTACTTAAAGTCCCACTTCTGATCATGAGGAAGGAAGCTGGATGCTCTATATAGCAGGTAGAACAACTTTAAATATTGGCTTATTTGTTATGTCGAGGTATAGACTGCAGGTAGCTAGTCTCGTGAAGTGGCGTTTTTGGTGCCTCCGCTCAGGGGCGTAGCCAGGGGGGGGGGGGCGGATTACGGGGCTTCAGCCCCCTCCCCCGAAATCCAGCCGGCCCTATATTGTACACATGCATTTTGACTCCCCCTCCCCCTCTTCGCACCCCACGTCATTGACATCCCAGCCACCTCAGCCCCCCTCCCCTCCAAAAAAAATTCCTGGCTACGCCACTGTCTCCGCTGTCTATGAGGAATTTATGTATATCAATACATTTCAGAATGCATGTTTTCTACATGCAGCAGACGTTGGTATTGTATGACCATACAACCGGTCGTTGATACCCATGAACGTTTCTACGAAATAGGGCAGATATAGTGTGGATTACCAACATAAAATACTATAAATTTGTCGCATTTATATATTATTACTATTATTGTTCCTTGTTTGGGGGTTTATTTTCTTGTAATTCGGTAATGTTTTTTTATTTATTCTTTTTTTAGAAAATCAGTGCTTTTCAGTGTTTGTTTTCAGCGCCGGGCAAGAAATCAAGGTTTATTGGGGCTAATGTTATACAGCGACTCAACCTATAAATTTCCGACCCCTTCCAGTAGTCCATGACCCATGACCCAAATACTTGAAAAGCGTAATCCCGGTATCGACAACGGGAGAAGACGGGGGCCCGGGGGAAGGGACGTGGCTCCCAAATAAAAAAGCAACATCACGGACAGATAGCACGGATTGAGTTGTCACAGAAAGAATGGTGAAGATTTATTTCCTCAAAGCCAGGGATTTCCCTGTTCAAGGGCAGCTCAATTCGAAGCTTATCAGTTTTCACCGATTAAAAAAACAAAAACAAAAAAAAAACATGTAAGCCGATTCTTGAGATGGATGAACGTAGAGCGCGTTGGTTTTTTTATAACTTGTTACAGAAAGAATAAACAAAAAGGACGGACAAGGACGGACATCTTTCGACTTTCAACAACATGTAGTGTTTTTATTAGATGGTGGCGTCGAGATCAGTGGACCATGAGGGAAAGGGGGAAAGGAAGGAAAAAGTGAAAGAAGGAAAGGGGGAGGGAAAGGAAAAGTGAAACAAGGAGGGGGGGGGAGAGGAGGGTAGAAGGTTGGGGCTGCAGGAGAGCGAGGATCTGTTAGCCTAGTACGACAAGAAGGGGGTCGGCATGAGAAACTCAGGAAGTTGTTAGCCCGGTAAGATTAGGAGGGGGTGGGGAGGGAAGTGGTGTAGGGAAGAGGGGAGTCATCTTGAGACACAGAGCGGCGCCGCTTCGCCGCATTGTCAGTGAGCAAGGGCCCCCGGGCCCGCGTCAAGGCCGCCAGTTGGGGGCGCAGATAAGCCGCCTCCCTCTCCGAAAGGACAAGCGAGGGAGACGAAATGTTTTGAGATGCCTGCTGCATGGCGTATGCTTCAATTATCTCGCGCCCGTAGCGGTCTCTATGTGAGCCCAGAATCCGCGCGTTGTGAAACTGGGGCTCACACGAAGAGCATGCGCCTCTATGGCGGAGAATGGGATGCTGGGACTCAATGTCCCCTTTTTTATTTCCCTGTCGTGCTCGCCCAGCCTGTCATTCACGCAGCGGCCCGTTTGACCGATGTACTCGGCGCCGCACACGACAGGGGGATTGAGTGCACGCGACCCGTTGCGCAGGGAATGAAGCCTGCTTTGTGTTTCTTTGCGGGCCCGGGGGCCCCTTGCTCACTGACAATGCGGCGAAGCGGCGCCGCGCTGTGTCTCAAGATGACTCCCTCTCTTCCCTACACCACTTCCCTTCCCACCCCCCCTCCTAGTCTTACCGGGCTAACAACTTCCTGAGTTTCTCATGCCGACCCCCCCTTCTTGTCGTACTAGGCTAACAGATCCTCGCTCTCCTGCAGCCCCAACCTTCTACCCTCCTCTTCCCCCCCCTCCTTGTTTCACTTTTCCTTTCCTCTCCCCTTTCCTTCTTTCACTTTTCCTTCCTTCCCCCCCTTTCCCTCATGGTCCACTGATCTCGACGCCACCATCTAATAAAAACACTACATGTTGTTGAAAGTCGAAAGATGTCCGTCCTTGTAACCGTCCTTTTTGTTTATTCTTTCTGTAACAAGTTATTCTTGAGGTTTATCGGTATTTATCGAACACACAAAACCCTAATTAGTAATCCACGAACTAATTAGCAAAACACTACAATAAGGAAAAACAACTTCCGCAACAAATATGAGGACCCTGTCTGCGTTTTCCACTTTGTTTCAAGTCTCGAGTTCATAAGATATTCAAAGTTCCCCAAATCGCTTGTATGTTCTTTGTTATTCTCTATCTTTGCAAAAAAGGCACCTTCTCTCAGAAGCTAGGACATAGCCTAGCCAAACGTTCTCTATTCTAGTCCAATTTGAGAAAATTAACAATTTAAAAAATGCTGAGATTATCTGCACTGAAATCGGAACTGTCGAAGGTGCGTAAGGCAGCGGAAAAATATCCCAGGGCAAACCAGGGCGTCAAACCGAAACTCTTTTCGGCTCCGGGTTCAACGTTGGGTTCGCATATTTCCGGCTTGGTTCGTAGGTTCAGCTCAGGAGCTGCAAGAAATTACAGTTCGAACCGGTTAAAACCGGATCATACCGGTTTATATAACGGGTTCAAGTGAAAAGTGAAAAATTTAACCGAACTTCCATGATGTGGATTACTACGGCATAAAATGAGCGCTCATTTATTGATAATGTACTCCATCTGTGTATTGGAATGATCTTCAAAAAGTCAATACCTGACATGGGACTGGGCACCAACTTTGTATGCACCTAACACAAACATTAAATACAGCACACCCACTGCAGAACGGCCAGTGCCTCTCCAAAATTCGTTACATGCACAGCCGCAACAATATCACTGATGTGCACGCTCTGCTCTGGACTGCGTGAAACGAAACGGAGGAAAGGACGTCATCTAGTATGTCCGGAGTCTCAGTCACGTTCGTTGGCGTGATAGGATTATTTTGAGCCCCGAGACGGGCCTTTCCACGCGCACTTGCGTGGCCGGTACTGCAAGAGCGACGAGTGCAAGTGCAGGGTAATTCTGGGCACCGAAACTTCTTCTTTCCCACAATTTCAAGACATTGCTACACTTGCTAACTCGGGGCACCTCTTAAAAGCCATCCAGTATCGTCTGAATTCAGCCCCAACAGTCGAAGAATGGTCGCTAAATGCTTTCAGGCAGCCGCTCTCTTTTTCCACGAGGAATCTATCGTGGTCGTCATCAGGGCAAGTGGAACTTCCCATTTCATTGAGGTTGCCGTGGCTGGGCATCTGCTTTCAGCGTGCAGGGCCTCCTCCGCTACAGTAGCAGGTGCTGCTTTGGTCTGGACTACTCGGCGCTATTGAGCGCGACATGGTATCGTGGATCCAAAAATATAGCCGTACAGAATATGTCGCTCCCAAGCAACACCATTCTCTCGCCTTTTCATGGCAGCGGCCAGCTGACTCACGAATTGGCAGGATGAAAAATTTTGATCGTCTCAAGTCGAAGACACGTGAGCCATGCTCCGGAGAAGTCTCCAAAGTTAGTTGCTCCCTTTGAAGGCCGGTCCTCGTGGAAGGCACACTGCGTTGCTTATTGTTTGCCAGTCTTCTTGAGTAATGTGGCGTTCATCATCGTCTGCGATAAACTTGTCGCAGAACTCTCTCAGTTCTCCAGCAATCGTCACATCGTGGTCCCGGTGGACATCCACCTCGCTACGCAATCGGGGATGGGCTTGGCTGCGACGACTGAGCTTCCGAAGTAGGGATCAGCAGGGGCTCTGCAGCGTAATTTTTTTTACAACTTTTAAGGCCTTCTGTACCATGTCGCTAACAGCTGTAGACTTGAGAGCGTCATGTATACACGAACTCATCTCTGTGACGTCACGGCGCGGTGGTGGCGCGTCGGTCGCACTTCCGGTCTGGGGCTGTGGGCAGAAGTCCCCATGCCAGACGTGTATTCCTGCGTTGTTTTGAAAGGAACCAGACAAAAACCTGCCTTCTCGTCAAAACGCCGCGACTGGGGCCGTACCAAAAGTGTCGAGAAAGGTTTGAAGGTCAGTTTTCACGTGCTCGGTTCGTCCGAGAATCTGGATATGTGCCGTGAAAAGTGGAAAAGCAGACGCCGATCGGACAACGATTGCTTGGGCGGGAAGCACCTTGGGTTGAATTCACGGATACTTGTGGTCATCAGATTTATTTGTTTTGTTCCAACATGAACGCCAGAAAACCGTCAAGTTGTGCGGACCACCTGCGGACTACGTTCAGTGCGTCTTCAAGTTCAAACGGCCGCCTGATTGTTCGAACTGTCGTCTGCTCTTTCAAACGTTTCTGCTTGTCGTCTGCTCTCTTAGACGACGCCGGTCCGTAGACCAAATGTTGGCCCGGTACTTGCGATAAGAAGTAAGTGCAGGCCTCAAAGACTTAAATTTGAAGGTTGGTAAGCAGGCTCGATGTAAACAGTAGATACAAGGAGATGTTGATCATTGTTACCAGTGACCATCACCGACTTGTTATGCCTAATTCAGTTGGTCCGATTCTGCTTGCGATTTTCAGTATCGACGTCGACCATCTCAGCTACGGTTCACGCTTTTGCAGCCCGAGCGGCGTCGCGACTGAAAATTCCGAGCGAAATCTCATCATGCGAATCAGGCTTTGGCGTACATTCTGCGGCGTCCACGCGGAATGAATCGCCACATGTCACATTATTCAAGCGAAGTTTTGCGGTGTAACGAGCCTCGGTAATTTCGCTGACGCCGCTCAAGATAGTCAGACATCGCCAGGAAGACGTAGAACCAACAATTCGAACGCGAAAAAGGGCAGGGGACTCACACTGACGCCGACAACATCGCATTTCAATGGTGTGTTTATGGGCGACGGCGAGCTTCTTGCCCACACCCCTATCGCGCATGCGCGGCGCCGGTGGCGTCCGCTAGGGGCGCTCCGGGCGCTCCGGTTTGTTTGTAAACATGAGTTTGTGTATACACCAACTCATGTTTGCAAGCAAACCAGAGCGCCATTACCTCCCACAAAAAGAGGGTTTAAATATGTTCTGCCAATGCTCTACCCAGCAACAAAGTTTCCAGAGGCTGTTCCACTGAGGGAGGTTTCCTCAGCGGCAGTTGTGGACGCTTTGCTCTCCGTTTTTGCTCGGGTAGGATTTCCAAAGGAGCTTCAGACAGATCAAGGTAGTGTGTTCGTGAGCGCATTAACGACGACCTTTCTAGAGAAGCTAGGCATTAAGGTGATTCACAGCTCAGTGTACCACCCACAGACAAACAGTGTAGAGAAGTGGCATTCTGTGTTCAAGCGAATGCTACGCGCTGCTTGTCTCGAGCATGCTGAAGACTGGGATAGCTGTTTGCCTGGAACAATGTTCGCTTTAAGAACAGTGCCACATGAAGCGACAGGGTTCAGTCCTGCGGAACTAGTTTACGGGAGAACGTTGAGATCGCCATTAAGAATGATCAAAGAAGTATGGGAGGGTTCAGAGCAGGACATCATAGTAGTTGAGTACGTGTTCCGCCTTATTAATAAGCTACATCAGATGCAGGACATCGCGGCAGAAAACATGAAGACAGCGCAAATATCTGCTAAGAAATATTATGACTGCCACACCAGACATCGGGAATTCCAGGTGGGACAGAAGGTGATGGTCCTAAAACCATCTCGGAAAAACAAGTTAGAAGTTCACTGGGAAGGGCCTGCAACTGTTAAAGAGAAACTGTCGGACACAAATTATGTAATTTCGAGACAAGGAAAGAAAACTAATATCTATCATTGTAATTTGCTGAAACCCTATATTATGAGGGAGAGTACGGTCAACTTCTCTCTTGGGGAAGTGGAGGAAATACACTTACAAGAAATTCCGAAGCTTGAAGTGCCCTCTCAAGCACTTACTACAGAGGAAGTAATTGAGGTCTCTGTAAAACTGTCAGAACTAGACGGCAGCCAAGTTGCAGATCTAAGAAAGGTCTTAGAAGAATTTCAGGATTTATTCATAAACCGGCCGGGTCACACTACACTCGTCACTCATGATATAGAACTAACATCGGATGTGCCGGTTCGTTCAAGGCCATACAGAGTGTCACCGCGTCAGAAAGAGATCCTCAGATCTGAGATCCAGACAATGCTAGATTTGGGAGTCATTGAGCCCTGCGAAAGTGATTATATGTCACCTATGATCTTAGTAGAGGCACCGGGGAAAGATCCCAGACCGTGCGTTGATTACCGTAGATTGAACCTCATCACAAGAGATCAAACTTATCCGATCCCAAATATCGAAGACCGAATTGAGCGGGTCAGTTCAGCCAAGTACATTTCGACTATAGACTTAGTGAGAGGCTATTGGCAGGTTCCGATGACGGAGCGTGCCAGTAGATATGCGGCATTTATTTCTCCGATTGGGACATTTCGTCCCCTCATGCTGAGCTTCGGACTGAAAAACGCACCGTTTTGTTTTTCAAGGTTAATGGATGTGGTTCTAAGGGGCACGGAAGAGTTTGCTTTGCCTTACTTAGATGATATCGCCATTTTCTCGGAATCATGGGAAGAACATTTGGTCCACTTGCATACTGTCTTGGAGCGCATTCGCAATGCCGGTCTTACCATTAAGGCAAAAAAATGTCAGTTCGGGAGGGCGGAAGTGACCTACTTGGGACACATTGTCGGTCAGGGACTTCGCCGGCCCACAGAAATTAAGATTTTGGCCGTGAAAGAATTCCCTCGACCCAAGACACAGTCGGATATAAGAACGTTCCTGGGGTTAACAGGATACTATCAAAGATTTATCAAAAATTACTCACAAATGGCGAGTCCGCTCACGGATGCACTCAGAAAGACAGAACCAAAGGTGACTGTTTGGACGGATCAAATGGAGCAGTCGTTCAGTGGCCTTAAAGAATCACTGACAACTAAACCAGTGTTAAGAGCACCTGATTACACAAAACCCTTCGTGGTTCAATGCGACGCCAGCAACCGAGGTATTGGCGTGGTGCTGTGCCAAAAGGATGAGAACGGCAATGAGCACCCAATTTTATACGCCAGCCGAAAACTGACTTGTCGTGAGGAGGCCTACAGTGCCTCCGAGAAGGAATGCGCGTGTTTAGTATGGGCAGCTCAAAAACTTAGTTGTTATTTAGATGGGACTAGATTTATATTCCAAACAGATCACTGCCCCTTAACTTGGCTTCAGCAGATGTCATCGAAAAGTGGAAGGTTGCTGAGGTGGAGTTTAGCTCTACAGCAATACAACTTTACAGTTGAATACAAAAAAGGTAGGGATAATACAAACGCGGATGCGTTGAGTCGTATGTAGACTAACACGCTACCACTTTCTATTTGCTAAATGCGAGTAACGACGTAAACTAATACCGAGCACCGACTACAAGGGAATTGTATGGGGATCAAACAAAATTTGTTTTATTTAGATCTGAACGCATACATCGCAGCGACTAATTTCTCCCTGGGCTATGCAGATGACTAGAAAGAACAGAACGCTACCCCTATACACTCTATTTTTTGCTTTGTTTACATGCATGCCTTGGTATAGTCCCCATGCAATTTTGCGAAACAGAATAGACACACAAGGTGACCTTGAGCGTGCGGGGGTCTGTCTTCGCTCGCTCCGCTGTCTCTGTCTCTGTCTGTCTGTTGCGGCCTGCTGCGTCTCGGCGGCGTTCTGGAGGTCTCTCGACCGGCCAGTTGCAAGCTGGCACCGTCCGACAGACCACCTTGCCGGCGCGGAAGTTGTTAAGTAGTGGAACCACTGACCTGCACTGCAGACCACAGCACCCGGGCACTTACCATCCGCAAGCATGCCACGGCGCGAGACTTCTTCTTCATCAACTACCATTGAAAGACTCGCGCCATCCTGAACAACTGGCTGCAGCCACATTGCTGTCGCTACCACCTCCCGCTCTACCAATCAACCGGAGCGAAGGCGGCGCAAGCCGTGACGTCATCAACGGACCGCATATAAAAGGGGGAGCGCGGGACCAGGGGGGCGCGCGACCAGAGGAACGCTCGGTCCGGTTGAGCCGAGAGCTACCATTCATCTTCTCATCTTTTTAATTATATCATCTAAAACCCTACCCTGGCTTGACGCTTCCGGAACCTAACAAGGGGTAGGGGAAAGGACGAGGAGGAGTGGGGGAGGATGAACAGGTAAGGAGGAGGAGGAGGAGGGGCATACCTTCCCCTCCTCCTCCTCAAGAACTACGCGCTAATTTCACGTTACACAGATTTGTAAACGTCTAATTTTGTTTCATTTTCGACGTATTGAATGTTTACGCCGAGATCTGCGCGTTCCAGACGTGTGGCGGAGTCAATTTTTGGTGACACCAACTGCAGCCTAAGAATTCGGAGACCTCCTGCTCTTACTTAGTGTGACGCGATCTTTGATGTTCTTCAGCACGGCATCGATAATTTTCCGGAACCCGAAGTCATTTATCAGGCAGAAATGGCCGGCCGTTTGTAGTGACGAGCTCAACAGATACGTACATATCTTCGTTTTCCGTTTAAGTTCGATGTTACACCGGAACCCCGTTGTGCGAGAAATGGCAATGTTGGTTGGCTTGAACGGTGTTTTTGGCGACTGACTGGCAGCATGGCGCTGCCACTGGTGGACGGGCTCTGTACCAGAAGCGCATGATACACCGCCTTGTGGCGTCGCTGTGCGTGGCGCTCGAGGATAGCAGCATGCTGTCCGGAGGGCCGCAGCCCACATTTGTCGATTTGGCACACTGACTGGTTTTTCTCATTGTCAAATTCGAAATGCTTCCATACTGGGGTCTTCTTCGGCCGCACCATCTTGAGGTGGAGCCGTTGGAGCCTATAGAAAAAGATCGGAGGCATTCATTTCATCGAAGTGTATTTTAGCGAATGCTGTTTTAGAAACTCCGCTTATGGTCCGAGGAACTGAGGAAGAAGAGCACACGAGAGCGCACGGAAAAGTCAGAACGCCCAGTTCTGGTTGGTAGGATTAGTGGTGAAGACCCAAAGCTAGCTGCCTTTGTCTCCACTGCACTCCTCGAACACGCTAGAACGCGAAACGCCGCCATCCGCCGTTTGTCTGTCGCATTCGAACGCGTTCGACGATTGCAGTGGAGACAAAGGACAGCTAGCTCTAGGTCTACCCATTGAACATTCCAATCAGACCTCGGCGTACTGCACGTCCCGACGCGCTCTTGTTTCCTTCTCTCCCTTAGTTTCTCGGCGCATAAGATGTGTTTTTGAGAAACTAAAGAAAATGACGATGAACCACCGTTCAGCGAATTCGGCTGCCGCAGAGTACGGGTGAGCCAGGTAGGTTAACATTCTTGTAATGAGCAACCGCAGACTGTGGCCGCGAAGCGGCGTGAACCAGGGGGAGGGGAAGGGGGGGGGGGGTTACGTTACACGCTCTAGGGATACACTCGCAAAGTAGGGAATACTTTTTTTCTTTTTTTTAAATTGCTTCCTCTTTTCGATAAACGACGTTTTTCTAAACTGAGGTTAAGTTTTCTCTAAACCGAGCTTCGATAAAACGTGAAAATTATCTAAAGCGTGTTTTAATAAAATGGCGTTCGATCCACCGTACTGAACCCCCAAAAGACAGAGAAAAAGCGCAGAAAATTAGCTCGGGCTACATAGGTATCCTAATCCACACTGCGCGGCCTGGACAAACAAGCTCACAAACTGCTTACTTCTTATTTCAAAATCCTAGTCTATGTGGTCTCTCAAGAACACGAATGCCACGAGAAACATAATACGTAATAAAATAATGTATATAGGACTTCCGCACACCTGTTACAACTAAGCGCAGGTTAGCACCGATTGCAGATGACCGAGTGAACCCAGGGCAAGGAATGCAGATGAGCGCCGTCACAACATTGCTTTCGAGGTCGTTTCATTCGGACTGCCTGTCACCGGCGCGCCTTTTTCTTTTATACTATTTTTAGGGCGCGGTCCCGAAAGTTGTCGACGGGGAGGAGGCGAAAACCCCGGCGTTCGCTAAAACGAGAAGCTCGTTTTAGCGAACGCCGTTTTACCGACCCCAGCTTATCGAATCACTTTATAGAAAAACCCAGTTTAGAAAAAAATGGCGATGAGCCTCCTTTTAGCGAGTTCGGCCTCCACGAAGCGGAGTGTACAGATGGTTCAGGTGAGTTAACGTTTTTGTAATGAGCCGCCGCAAACTACCGCCGCGAAGCGTCCTAATCTCAAGGGGGAGGGAGGGGGGGGGGGAAGGGGGTGGTAATACCGGCCCGTGTGATACACTCGTGAAGCACGGAAGCCTTTGTTAAACAGCGTTCTTTTTCGATAAAGTGGTTTCTCTAAATTGAAGCTGTGGCTTCTCTAAACCGAGCTTCGATAAAAGGTCCCCGTTCTTTAAAACGTGTTTCGATGAAATGGCGTTCGATCAATCGTAGTAAACCCGCGGGAACATGCTGTGTGGAGATGCTCGGTTTAACAAACGCCGTTTTACCGACCCCAGTTTATCGAATCGAAGCATAGAGATGCGGAGTTTAGAAAAAAAGGCGATGAGCCTCATTTTAACGAATTGGTTCGAAAGGCCCGCCTTGTACGAGCTAGCTCTGTACAGCCGGGCCTTTCGAACCAATTCGTTAAAATGAGGCTCATCGCCTTTTTTTCTAAACTCCGCATCTCTATGCTTCGATTCGATAAACTGGGGTCGGTAAAACGGCGTTTGTTAAACCGGGAGCATCTCCACACAGCATGTTCCCGCGGGTTTACTACGATTGATCGAACGCCATTTCATCGAAACACGTTTTAAAGAACGGGGACCTTTTATCGAAGCTCGGTTTAGAGAAGCCACAGCTTCAATTTAGAGAAACCACTTTATCGAAAAAGAACGCTGTTTAACAAAGGCTTCCGTGACTTCACGAGTGTATCACACGGGCCGGTATACCACCCCCTTCCCCCCCCCCCTCCCCTCCCCCTTGAGATTAGACGCTTCGCGGCGGTAGTTTGCGGCGGCTCATTACAAAAACGTTAACTCACCTGAACCATCTGTACACTCCGCTTCGTGGAGGCCGAACTCGCTAAAAGGAGGCTCATCGCCATTTTTTTCTAAACTGGGTTTTTCTATAAAGTGATTCGATAAGCTGGGGTCGGCAAAACGGCGTTCGCTAAAACGAGCTTCTCGTTTTAGCGAACGCCGGGTTTTCGCCTCCTCCCCGTCGACAACTTTCGGGACCGCGCCCTAAAAATAGTATAAAAGAAAAAGGCGCGCCGGTGACAGGCAGTCCGAATGAAACGACCTCGAAAGCAATGTTGTGACGGCGCTCATCTGCATTCCTTGCCCTGGGTTCACTCGGTCATCTGCAATCGGTGCTAACCTGCGCTTAGTTGTAACAGGTGTGCGGAAGTCCTATATACATTATTTTATTACGTATTATGTTTCTCGTGGCATTCGTGTTCTTGAGAGACCACATAGACTAGGATTTTGAAATAAGAAGTAAGCAGTTTGTGAGCTTGTTTGTCCAGGCCGCGCAGTGTGGATTAGGATACCTATGTAGCCCGAGCTAATTTTCTGCGCTTTTTCTCTGTCTTTTGGGGGTTCAGTACGGTGGATCGAACGCCATTTTATTAAAACACGCTTTAGATAATTTTCACGTTTTATCGAAGCTCGGTTTAGAGAAAACTTAACCTCAGTTTAGAAAAACGTCGTTTATCGAAAAGAGGAAGCAATTTAAAAAAAAAGAAAAAAGTATTCCCTACTTTGCGAGTGTATCCCTAGAGCGCGTGTAACGTAACCCCCCCCCCCCCCTTCCCCTCCCCCTGGTTCACGCCGCTTCGCGGCCACAGTCTGCGGTTGCTCATTACAAGAATGTTAACCTACCTGGCTCACCCGTACTCTGCGGCAGCCGAATTCGCTGAACGGTGGTTCATCGTCATTTTCTTTAGTTTCTCAAAAACACATCTTATGCGCCGAGAAACTAAGGAGAGAAGGAAACAAGAGCGCGTCGGGACGTCAGTACGCCGAGGTCTGATTGGAATGTTCAATGGGTAGACCTAGAGCTAGCTGCCTTTGTCTCCACTGCAATCGTCGAACGCGTTCGAATGCGACAGACAAACGGCGGATGGCGGCGTTTCGCGTTCTAGCGTGTTCGAGGAGTGCAGTGGAGACAAAGGCAGCTAGCTTTGGGTCTTCCCACTAATCCTACCAACCAGAACTGGGCGTTCTGACTTTTCCGTGCGCTCTCGTGTGCTCTTCTTCCTCAGTTCCTCGGACCATAAGCGGGAGTTTCTAAAACAGCATTCGCTAAAATACACTTCGATGAAATGAATGCCTCCGATCTTTTTCTATAGGCTCCAACGGCTCCACCTCAAGATGGTGCGGCCGAAGAAGACCCCAGTATGGAAGCATTTCGAATTTGACAATGAGAAAAACCAGTCAGTGTGCCAAATCGACAAATGTGGGCTGCGGTCCTCCGGGACAGCATGCTGCTATCCTCGAGCGCCACGCACAGCGACGCCACAAGGCGGTGTATCATGCGCTTCTGGTACAGAGCCCGTCCACCAGTGGCAGCGCCATGCTGCCAGTCAGTCGCCAAAAACACCGTTCAAGCAACCAACATTGCCATTTCTCGCACAACGGGGTTCCGGTGTAACATCGAACTTAAACGAAAACGAAGATATGTACGTATCTGTTGAGCTCGTCACTACAAACGGCCGGCCATTTCGCTTGATAAATGACTTCGGGTTCCGGAAAATTATCGATGCCGTGCTGAAGAACATCAAAGATCGCGTCACACTAAGTAAGAGCAGGAGGTCTCCGAATTCTTAGGCTGCAGTTGGTGTCACCAAAAATTGACTCCGCCACACGTCTGGAACGCGCAGATCTCGGCGTAAACATTCAATACGTCGAAAATGAAACAAAATTAGACGTTTACAAATCTGTGTAACGTGAAATTAGCGCGCAGTTCTTGAGGAGGAGGAGGGGAAGGTATGCCCCTCCTCCTCCTCCTCCTTACCTGTTCATCCTCCCCCACTCCTCCTCGTCCTTTCCCCTACCCCTTGTTAGGTTCCGGAACGTCAAGCCAGGGTAGGGTTTTAGATGATATAATTAAAAAGATGAGAAGATGAATGGTAGCTCTCGGCTCAACCGGACCGAGCGTTCCTCTGGTCGCGCGCCCCCCTGGTCCCGCGCTCCCCTTTTTATATGCGGTCCGTTGATGACGTCACGGCTTGCGCCGCCTTCGCTCCGGTTGATTGGTAGAGCGGGAGGTGGTAGCGACAGCAATGTGGCTGCAGCCAGTTGTTCAGGATGGCGCGAGTCTTTCAATGGTAGTTGATGAAGAAGAAGTCTCGCGCCGTGGCATGCTTGCGGATGGTAAGTGCCCGGGTGCTGTGGTCTGCAGTGCAGGTCAGTGGTTCCACTACTTAACAACTTCCGCGCCGGCAAGGTGGTCTGTCGGACGGTGCCAGCTTGCAACTGGCCGGTCGAGAGACCTCCAGAACGCCGCCGAGACGCAGCAGGCCGCAACAGACAGACAGAGACAGAGACAGCGGAGCGAGCGAAGACAGACCCCCGCACGCTCAAGGTCACCTTGTGTGTCTATTCTGTTTCGCAAAATTGCATGGGGACTATACCAAGGCATGCATGTAAACAAAGCAAAAAATAGAGTGTATAGGGGTAGCGTTCTGTTCTTTCTAGTCATCTGCATAGCCCAGGGAGAAATTAGTCGCTGCGATGTATGCGTTCAGATCTAAATAAAACAAATTTTGTTTGATCCCCATACAATTCCCTTGTAGTCGGTGCTCGGTATTAGTTTACGTCGTTACTCGCATTTAGCAAATAGAAAGTGGTAGCGTGTTAGTCTACATACGACTCAACGCATCCGCGTTTGTATTATCCCTACCTTTTTTGTATTCAACTGTAAAGTTGTATTGCTGTAGAGCTAAACTCCACCTCAGCAACCTTCCACTTTTCGATGACATCTGCTGAAGCCAAGTTAAGGGGCAGTGATCTGTTTGGAATATAAATCTAGTCCCATCTAAATAACAACTAAGTTTTTGAGCTGCCCATACTAAACACGCGCATTCCTTCTCGGAGGCACTGTAGGCCTCCTCACGACAAGTCAGTTTTCGGCTGGCGTATAAAATTGGGTGCTCATTGCCGTTCTCATCCTTTTGGCACAGCACCACGCCAATACCTCGGTTGCTGGCGTCGCATTGAACCACGAAGGGTTTTGTGTAATCAGGTGCTCTTAACACTGGTTTAGTTGTCAGTGATTCTTTAAGGCCACTGAACGACTGCTCCATTTGATCCGTCCAAACAGTCACCTTTGGTTCTGTCTTTCTGAGTGCATCCGTGAGCGGACTCGCCATTTGTGAGTAATTTTTGATAAATCTTTGATAGTATCCTGTTAACCCCAGGAACGTTCTTATATCCGACTGTGTCTTGGGTCGAGGGAATTCTTTCACGGCCAAAATCTTAATTTCTGTGGGCCGGCGAAGTCCCTGACCGACAATGTGTCCCAAGTAGGTCACTTCCGCCCTCCCGAACTGACATTTTTTTGCCTTAATGGTAAGACCGGCATTGCGAATGCGCTCCAAGACAGTATGCAAGTGGACCAAATGTTCTTCCCATGATTCCGAGAAAATGGCGATATCATCTAAGTAAGGCAAAGCAAACTCTTCCGTGCCCCTTAGAACCACATCCATTAACCTTGAAAAACAAAACGGTGCGTTTTTCAGTCCGAAGCTCAGCATGAGGGGACGAAATGTCCCAATCGGAGAAATAAATGCCGCATATCTACTGGCACGCTCCGTCATCGGAACCTGCCAATAGCCTCTCACTAAGTCTATAGTCGAAATGTACTTGGCTGAACTGACCCGCTCAATTCGGTCTTCGATATTTGGGATCGGATAAGTTTGATCTCTTGTGATGAGGTTCAATCTACGGTAATCAACGCACGGTCTGGGATCTTTCCCCGGTGCCTCTACTAAGATCATAGGTGACATATAATCACTTTCGCAGGGCTCAATGACTCCCAAATCTAGCATTGTCTGGATCTCAGATCTGAGGATCTCTTTCTGACGCGGTGACACTCTGTATGGCCTTGAACGAACCGGCACATCCGATGTTAGTTCTATATCATGAGTGACGAGTGTAGTGTGACCCGGCCGGTTTATGAATAAATCCTGAAATTCTTCTAAGACCTTTCTTAGATCTGCAACTTGGCTGCCGTCTAGTTCTGACAGTTTTACAGAGACCTCAATTACTTCCTCTGTAGTAAGTGCTTGAGAGGGCACTTCAAGCTTCGGAATTTCTTGTAAGTGTATTTCCTCCACTTCCCCAAGAGAGAAGTTGACCGTACTCTCCCTCATAATATAGGGTTTCAGCAAATTACAATGATAGATATTAGTTTTCTTTCCTTGTCTCGAAATTACATAATTTGTGTCCGACAGTTTCTCTTTAACAGTTGCAGGCCCTTCCCAGTGAACTTCTAACTTGTTTTTCCGAGATGGTTTTAGGACCATCACCTTCTGTCCCACCTGGAATTCCCGATGTCTGGTGTGGCAGTCATAATATTTCTTAGCAGATATTTGCGCTGTCTTCATGTTTTCTGCCGCGATGTCCTGCATCTGATGTAGCTTATTAATAAGGCGGAACACGTACTCAACTACTATGATGTCCTGCTCTGAACCCTCCCATACTTCTTTGATCATTCTTAATGGCGATCTCAACGTTCTCCCGTAAACTAGTTCCGCAGGACTGAACCCTGTCGCTTCATGTGGCACTGTTCTTAAAGCGAACATTGTTCCAGGCAAACAGCTATCCCAGTCTTCAGCATGCTCGAGACAAGCAGCGCGTAGCATTCGCTTGAACACAGAATGCCACTTCTCTACACTGTTTGTCTGTGGGTGGTACACTGAGCTGTGAATCACCTTAATGCCTAGCTTCTCTAGAAAGGTCGTCGTTAATGCGCTCACGAACACACTACCTTGATCTGTCTGAAGCTCCTTTGGAAATCCTACCCGAGCAAAAACGGAGAGCAAAGCGTCCACAACTGCCGCTGAGGAAACCTCCTCAGTGGAACAGCCTCTGGAAACTTTGTTGCTGGGCAGAGCATTGTTAGAACATATTTAAACCCTCTTTTGTGGGAGGTATGGCGCTCTGGTTTGTTCGCAAACATGAGTTGGTGTATACACAAACTCATGTTTACAAACAAACCGGAGTGCCCGGAGCGCCCCTAGCGGACGCCACCGGCGCCGCGCATGCGCGATAGGGGTGTGGGCAAGAAGCTCGCCGTCGCCCATAAACGCACCATTGAAATGCGATGTTGTCGGCGTCAGTGTGAGTCCCCTGCCCTTTTTCGCGTTCGAATTGTTGGTTCTACGTCTTCCTGGCGATGTCTGACTATCTTGAGCGGCGTCAGCGAAATTACCGAGGCTCGTTACACCGCAAAACTTCGCGTGAATAATGTCACATGTGGCGATTCATTCCGCGTGGACGCCGCAGAATGTACGCTAAAGCCTGATTCGCATGATGAGATTTCGCTCGGAATTTTCAGTCGCGACGCCGCTCGGGCTGCAAAAGCGTGAACCGTAGCTGAGATGGTCGACGCCGATACTGAAAATCGCAAGCAGAATCGACCAACTGAATTAGGCATAACAAGTCGGTGATGGTCACTGGTAACAATGATCAACATCTCCTTGTATCTACTGTTTACATCGAGCCTGCTTACCAACCTTCAAATTTAAGTCTTTTGAGGCCTGCACTTACTCTATCGCAAGTACCGGGCCAACATTTGGTCTACGGACCGGCGTCGTCTAAGAGAGCAGACGACAAGCAGAAACGTTTGAAAGAGCAGACGACAGTTCGAACAATCAGGCGGCCGTTTGAACTTGAAGACGCACTGAACGTAGTCCGCAGGTGATCCGCACAACTTGACGGTTTTCTGGCGTTCATGTTGGAACAAAACAAAATAACTCTGATGACCACAAGTATCCGTGAATTCAACCCAAGGTGCTTCCCACCCAAGCAATCGTTGTCCATCGGCGTCTGCTTTTCCCTTTTCACGGCACATATCCAGATTCTCGGACGAACCAAGCACGTGAAAACTGACTTTCAAACCTTTCTCGACACTTTTGGTACGGCCCCAGTCGCGGCGTTTTGACGAGAAGGCAGGTTTTCGTCTGGTTCCCTTTCAAAACAACGCAGGAATACACGTCTGGCATGGGGACTTCTGCCCACAGCCCCAGACCGGAAGTGCGACCGACGCGCCACCACCGCGCCGTGACGTCACAGAGATGAGTTCGTGTATACATGACGCTCTCAAGTCTACAGCTGTTAGCGACATGGTACAGAAGGCCTTAAAAGTTGTAAAAAAATTACGTCGCAGACCCTGCTGTCCCTACTTCGGAAGCTCAGTCTCGCAGCAAGCCCATCCCCGATTGCGTAACGAGGTGGATGTCCACCGGGACCATGATGTGACGATTGCTGGAGCTGAGAGAGTTCTGCGACAAGTTTATCGCAGACGATGATGAACGCCACATTACTCAAGAAGACTGGCAAACAATAAGCAACGTAGTTGCCTTCCTGAGGCCGGCTTCAAAGGGAGCAACTAACTTTAGGAGACTTCTCCGGAGCATGGCTCACGTGTCGACTTGAGACGTCAAAAATTTTCATCCTGTTCGTGAATCAGCTGGCCGCTGCCATGAAAAGGCGAGAGAAGGTGTTGCTTGGGAGCGACATATTCTGTACGGCTATATTTTTGGATCCACGATACCATGTCACGCTAAAAAGCACCGAGTAGTCCAGACCAAAGCAGCACCTGCTACTGTAGCGGAGGAAGCTTTGCACGCTGAAAGAAGATGCCCAGCCACGGCAACCTCAATGAATGGGAAGTTCCACTTGCCCTGATGACGACCGCGAAAGATTCCTCGTGGAAAAGGAGAGCGGCTGCCTGAAAGCATTTAGTGACCATTCTTCGATGTTAAGCATTCAGACGATACTGGATGGCTTTAAGAGGTGCCCCGAGTTAGCAAGTGTAGCAATGTCTTGAAATTTTGGGGAAAGAAGAAGTCTCGGTGCCCAGAATTATACTGCACTTGCACTCGTCGCTCTTGCAGTACCGGCCACGCAAGTTAGCGTGGAAAGGCCCGTCTCGGGGTCAAAATAATCCTATCATGCCAACGAACGCGACTGAACCCGGACATACTAGATGACGTCCTTTTCCTCCGTTCGTTTCACGCAGTTCAGGCAGAGCGTGCATATCAGTAAAATTGTTATGGCTGTGCATGTAATGAATTTTGGAGAGGCACTCGGCCGTTCTGCAGTGGATGTGCTGTATTTAATGTTGTGTTAGGTGCATACAAAGTTGGTGCCCAGTCCCATGTCAGGTATTGACTTTTTGAAGATCATTCCAATACACAGATGGAGTACATTATCAATAAATGAGCGCTCATTTTATGCCGTAGTAATCCACATCATGGAAGTTCGGTTAAATTTTTCACTTTCCCTTGAACCGTTATATAAACCGGTATGATCCGGTTTTAACCGTTTCGAACTGTAATTTCTTACGCTCCTGAGCTGAACCTGAACCGAGCCGAAATATGCGAACCCAAAGCTGAACCGAACCGAAAAGAGTTTCGGTTTGACACCCTGGTTTGCCCTGGGATATTTTCCGCTTTCTTACGCACCTTCGACAGTATTTCAGTGCAGATAATCTCAGCATTTTTAAATTGTTAATTTTCTCAAATTAGTTAGAATAGAAACGTTTAACAAACTATGTCCTGCTTCTGAGAGAAGGTGCCTTTTTGCAAAGATAGAGAATAACAAAGAACATACAAGCGATTTGGGGAACTTTGAATATCTTATGAACTCGAGACTTGAAACAAAGTGGAAAACGCACACAGGGTCCTCTATATTTGTTGCGGAAGTTGTTTTTCCTTATTGTAGTGTTTTGCTAATTAGTTCGTGGATTACTAATTAGGGTTTTGTGTGTTCGATAAATACCGATAAACCTCAAGAATAACTTGTTACAGAAAGAATAAACAAAAAGGACGGTTACAAGGACGGACATCTTTCGACTTTCAACAACATGTAGTGTTTTTATTAGATGGTGGCGTCGAGATCAGTGGACCATGAGGGAAAGGGGGGGAAGGAAGGGAAAAGTGAAAGAAGGAAAGGGGGAGGGAAAGGAAAAGTGAAACAAGGAGGGGGGGAGAGGAGGGTAGAAGGTTGGGGCTGCAGGAGAGCGAGGATCTGTTAGCCTAGTACGACAAGAAGGGGGGTCGGCATGAGAAACTCAGGAAGTTGTTAGCCCGGTAAGATTAGGAGGGGGTGGGAAGGGAAGTGGTGTAGGGAAGAGGGGAGTCATCTTGAGACACAGAGCGGCGCCGCTTCGCCGCATTGTCAGTGAGCAAGGGGCCCCCGGGCCCGCAAAGAGAGCAAACGGCCATTCCTGCGCAACGGGTCGCGTGCATTAATCCCCTGTCGTGCGGCGCCGAGTACATCGGTCAAACGGGCCGCTGCGTGAATGACAGGCTGGGCGAGCACGACAGGGAAATAAAAAGGGGACATTGAGTCCCAGCATCCCATTCTCCGCCATAGAGGCGCATGCTCTTCGTGTGAGCCCCAGTTTCACAACGCGCGGATTCTGGGCTCACATAGAGACCGCTACGGGCGCGAGATAATTGAAGCATACGCCATGCAGCAGGCATCTCAAAACATTTCGTCTCCCTCGCTTGTCCTTTCGGAGAGGGAGGCGGCTTATCTGCGCCCCCAACTGGCGGCCTTGACGCGGGCCCGGGGGCCCTTGCTCACTGACAATGCGGCGAAGCGGCGCCGCTCTGTGTCTCAAGATGACTCCCTCTTCCCTACACCACTTCCCTCCCCACCCCCTCCTAATCTTACCGGGCTAACAACTTCCTGAGTTTCTCATGCCGACCCCCTTCTTGTCGTACTAGGCTAACAGATCCTCGCTCTCCTGCAGCCCCAACCTTCTACCCTCCTCTCCCCCCTCCTTGTTTCACTTTTCCTTTCCCTCCCCCTTTCCTTCTTTCACTTTTTCCTTCCTTTCCCCCTTTCCCTCATGGTCCACTGATCTCGACGCCACCATCTAATAAAAACACTACATGTTGTTGAAAGTCGAAAGATGTCCGTCCTTGTCCGTCCTTTTTGTTTATTCTTTCTGTAACAAGTTATAAAAAAACCAACGCGCTCTACGTTCAACCATCTCAAGAATCGGCTTACATGTTTTTTTTTTGTTTTTGTTTTTTTAATCGGTGAAAACTGATAAGCTTCGAATTGAGTTGCCCTTGAACAGGGAAATCCCTGGCTTTGAGGAAATAAATCTTCACCATTCTTTCTGTGACAACTCAATCCGTGCTATCTGTCCGTGATGTTGCTTTTTCTGTTGGGAGCCACGTCCCTTCCCCCGGGCCCCCGTCTTCCCGTTGTCGATACCGGGATTACGCTTTTCAAGTATTTGGGTCATGGGTCATGGACACTGGAAGGGGTCGGAAATTTATAGGTTGAGTCGCTGTATAACATTAGCCCCAATAAACCTTGATTTCTTGCCCGGCGCTGAAAACAAACACTGAAAAGCACTGATTTTCTAAAAAGAATAAATAAAAAAACATTACCGAATTACAAGAAAATAAACCCCCAAACAAGGAACAATAATAGTAATAATATATAAATGCGACAAATTTATAGTATTTTATGTTGGTAATCCACACTATATCTGCCCTATTTCGTAGAAACGTTCATGGGTATCAACGACCGGTGTATGGTCATACAATACCAACGTCTGCTGCATGTAGAAAACATGCATTCTGAAA
Source organism: Ixodes ricinus (assembly GCA_037355805.1). Lineage (NCBI taxonomy): Eukaryota > Metazoa > Arthropoda > Arachnida > Ixodida > Ixodidae > Ixodes > Ixodes ricinus. The sequence continues at coordinate 62,354 of JAZHYW010012880.1, read as the reverse complement.
TGTATTGATATACATAAATTCCTCACAGACAGCGGAGACAGTGGCGTAGCCAGGAATCTTTTTTGGGAGGGGGGGGGGGCTGAGGTGGCTGGGATGTCAATGACGTGGGGTGCGAAGAGGGGGAGGGGGAGTCAAAATGCATGTGTACAATATAGGGCCTGCTGCATTTCGGGGAGGGGGCTGAAGCCCCGTAATCCCCCCCCCCTTTCTGGCTACGCCCCTGAGCGGAGACACCAAAAACGCCACTTCACGAGACTAGCTACCTGCAGTCTATACCTCCACATAACAAATAAGCCAATATTTAAAGTTGTTCTACCTGCTATATAGAGCACTCCAGCTTCCTTCCTCATGATCAGAAGTGGGACTTTAAGTAACTCCTAAAATGATGTTTAGATACAGTACTTTCCGGTCCCTAAATTGTTGTGGCGCGTTCTTAATATACGCAACTCAAGTCTTCGGAACAATTGTACGTGAGCATACAAGGGTGCTAAGAGTCTTTCGTTACGTAGATGATTACCTGGTGGTGTTCCGACATAGTTCCGATAGGCAGAAAGGCGAGGTCATAAATAAAACGTTAGAGGTATTCAGGTCATGCTCAGGGGGTTAAAATGTACACAAGAAGAACTGATAGGTGGGAGCCTACAGTTCCTAGACTTAAAGCTTACTTTACAGACGACCATTTGTGCTGGTCTTACCGTCCCAGGAGTAAAGGGAGTGCTGCCATTCGATTCTAGTCATTCCCAGGTGGTGAAGAGGAGCATCGCCGTAACCTGCCTGAAAACGGCCTTAGTTAAATCATGTCCACATGAGATGACGGTGTAGTTTTTCAATCCAAGTAGAAAGTCTAACTAAGGGGGGGGGGGGGAGGTATCCGCACAGCCTTCTCGTGGAAGTGGAAGAGAGTCTCATCAAGGCACTGAAACATCCGGACAAGTATGGTAGTAAAAAACCTGAAGTAAGGCCAGTGGTTTTACCGTACATACACAAGGTGACTCATAGGCTGAAGAAAGTGGCGCAGAGACACAACGTCCCGGTGGTGTTTTCAGCCCCATCGAAGTTGGGAAGGTTATGTGCGAGAGTAGATCGTGGTAAACAGAGGAGTCACGCATGTACAAAGAAACACAGAAAACAGTTTGTACAGTGTAAGGAGGGTGTCGTTTATCAGATACCCCTGTCATGCAACAGAGTGTAAATCGGCCAGACAGGGCGATGAATAAATGATAGGCTAAGACAGCACGCGCTCTCGATGAGGTCATCGCCCTCGGGCAATCTCGCTATTCATTGTGACAGATGTGGGTGTGAACCGATGTTAGAAGACACAGTCATCCTGGGGGGGGGGGGGGGGTATAGACAGCAAACAACGAGGGAGATTGCCGAGGCGTACCACATATCTCGACGTGGAAATGACGTGTGCGTAAGTCCGCCCTCAATCGCTCTGTTTGATAAATAACTGGCGTTCCTGGGGGCACGTGTATGACAGTCATAGTGCATGACAAGGTGATAAGAATTGTTTCCTATTTATTCACGGCGATTTTTATGTGTTGCTTTTCAATAAAGTTCAGTTGAGAGTCAGCGCTCTGTCTGCCTACGTCTCCTCTTGTCCTTCGTCTTGTTCGCGCTGTTTTTAATTCTTCAATACGCTAAACAGACAACCTTCATAAGCACCTTATTTTTAGCACGATTTCATAATCCTACTGCGATATGAACGCAAATTATTTTATATCTCCTTTAAACAAAAATTGAAATGTATGGCTTAATTCTAGTATCACACAGTCAGAACGTACTTTAGTGAAAATCTATTAGGGTGCTGAACATGTTACTAATACGCGCATAACTGAAACCACATAAGAATAAACTCTAGATTTTTTTCTGAAGACACATAATGAAACAGATTGGAATACTAAGAGAACAAAACGCCACCTATTGGCCCGTGCTAAATACCCATTTGGATAATGTCCAAGCTACATAGGTACTGAGACAGTATTCGACGCTTTCTGTCGTTATTCGTGCACCCTATAACCGAGCAATGGTGTCCCGATTACCGGGAGACTGTCGCCATCCAAGTCCGTGGCTCTAATTAAGTTTGGAAGTTTTAAAACAGAGACAGAAAGCGCGAGACTGAAGTTCGGGCAATGCCTACACCCAGAGACGCGTTCCAGGCACCAACGAGAACGGTCGACTTCTCCGGGCTCCTCAAACCCCGGAGGACAACGGCCGCGCTCCGTCGGCCCGCCGCCGCAAGTCCGCCGAGATCGGCTTGCTTGACTTTCGTTCTACGAGCGGCGCGCCCTTCCTGGAGACGGGCCTTCCGAACCGAATGGCGAGCGCTACCACGGAAACCCCGCACCCGCAGACTGGTGAAACCGAAGAAGCAGGCGTGACCAATCCCGGTGAAAGCCTCGGCCTGAGCGACGGTGCCACACCTCCCAGAAACGATGACCATCGACATCAACAGGAGGCAAAAATATTAATTTTCCTGGACGGATGTAGTCAGCCGAGGAGCCCGAAAGCAGCAACTCCCACTAGAGAGAAAAAAAGCATAAGCAGCTGAGATTAACAACTACACCGTAGCCAACAAGATGACGGCAGCTGAGAATTGCCCGACGGGCAACATGGAGCCTACCAGTTATCCCCGTCAAGGAACAGGAACGGAGGAATGGGTGGCTCCAGTTTCTTCTATAACCGAGAAAAAGAAGCCACTGGAAGCAAACACAGGCCCTGCGCCGGAAGAGGCTGCCACCACTCCCAGTTGACAACTACAAAGTGGTCATCCGGCCAAGAGATGGACTCAATTTTAGATCCTGGACAACGGATAAGATCACGCAAGCCATCATTGCGACGACACAACTGTCCGCCGCCGAGACGGCCCAAGCCACCGTAAGGATCCGCCAAGATCAAAATCTGGTCGTCGTGGGTACCCCCAACATGGAATCCTCTACCCTTGTTCAATAAATTTCAGCACTCACATTTGGCACCAAGCAATACCAAGTAACGGCGTACCTGGCAGTTCCCGACAACTCGTGCAGGGGCGTCATCTATGATGTCAAAACTTGGCCTACGGCCGAGGAACCGACTGAAAACCTACGCGCCTCCGGGATCGACATCCTTTATGCCCAGATGATGGGACAAACCAACACCACTATCATCACCTTCGAAGGCATCAAGGCACCACGCTTCGTGTATCTATCGGGCGGGAAATACCCTAGCCGACCGTACCAGTCGAGGCAGCAAGTGTGCTGTGTGCCTAGGCCTAGGACACCGCACCAACGTCTGCCCACAACCAGAACAGAGCCGCTGTACTACGTGCGGCGCGCCCGGCGGAGCCATGGAAGACCATGAATGCACCGCCCACTGCGTTAACTGCGGAGGCGAACACCCGGTAACCGACCCTCGCTGCCCGGCCCGTCAAAGGGCCCCCTATACAACAAGGAACACGTCGCGCGGTATCAGCGGAAAAAAGAACAGCAACAGCGAACTCCGACTGTCCCCCGCCCCCACCGCTGCCATACACTGCCTTCGCGAGCCACCACTGGCCGGAACTACCAAGCTACAACCGCGAAAACACCGACTCCACCATCCCCACCATCCCCACTCAGTAGCGCCACCCAAATGTATATAAGGTAAACTATCTTTTCTTATTTTTTTACTTTTGCATTTTGCGGGAGACACAGAAAATATACGAAAAGAACGAAAAGACGGGAAACGTCATCTGGGGAGGAGAAGGGCGCTCGGGCGCCTAGGTACAAAGAAAGGAGTGTGAATAGTAGGTGAAAAAAAATAACAAGACGTAACCAGCTTTTTTTTTTTTGCGTAAAACAAAACAAGAGAAGTGGAGTGTTTCGGAACTTGGCTATAGTCTGTCCATCCCTCAGCTGGGACTGCGGTTTAGGCTGCGACCTCGTGGTTCCAGTCATACGTCGCTCTTTTGCAAAGTGATCACATACCCATGCGAAGAAAGCCGGGTCAGGTGACGAAAGAGAAGCGGCTCATTGGTCTGGCAGGCACGTGGCTCCCACTGTAGCCTTTGCTTAGGGGGAACGGAGTATACACGGCAATGCCCGCCTCGCAGAGGCAATATTTTATTATTAATACTATTATGTTCTCTCGTTTCGGTCTCTCGTCTTTTGGCGGCAGTATCGAGGCAGTCAAACTGAGATGTCGCAGGTTAGTGCAGACAATAACAATTTTATACTGGGCGCTGGAGCATACGAGTTCAGCTATGCAGTTCAACGTCCCCACCCGGGTAACACAGAAAAACTTAGATCGCAGTTCGAGACGCACAGAACAAAACAGGGTTCGACTCGGGCAGACGCCTTTTGTCGCTTCCAGGTGGGTAAGCAGTTGTTCGCCTCCGGTACCTACCTGGGTCACTGGGGGCGGTACAAAGTTTTAGTTGCGCTCGGGGTGGAAGTTGTGAATAGATGAAGAGTTTGTAAAATCAGTGCCCATAAACTGACACAAACATAACCTCCGTAGGCACTACTTTTCGAAAAAGTATCCTTCTACATATATCTGTATTCCGGGATAATATTTTGTCGTTTTCACAGAAGTATCCGAGAGATACCCTTTGTGATGTTATAGGTTCAGATCAAACCGCCGAAGGAGGAATTCAGTCACACCGTGAGTTTTTATCAATATATATATATTTATTTTTATTTATTTGTCGACCTGCCGTAAGAGGTTAGATAGCCAGATAGATAGATAGATAGATACATAGACGAAAAGTGCGTGAAGTATTCAAAGAATGCTATTCGCATTAATATTCCATTAATAAGAACGTTCTAGTTATACACAAATGTACAAGTCAGAAGCTGTCTCACTTTCAGTCCGTCCCTCGTGTGGCTGAGGGTCTTGGTGCTGTCTGGTTTACAGCAGAGCTTGGTTGTTGGTGAGTGATGTTCCTCGGGTGTTCCTTGGTGCTGGTCTGGGATGCTCTGCTCCGGGACACCGCCGAAGTCGTTGATCGTTCCCTCCAGCGGCTGGCTTCGGGTCGCTGCCGAATGCCTCGTTCATGCAGGATGTTGACGCTTTGGCTGTGCTACCGCCAAGCCGTTGATGTTTCACACGACAGGAGCACCCTCGGGACGTCGCCGGGTGTGCTTCCACCTGGACGGATTACGGCCGAAAAGGACCCTTTTCTCTTCCTCTTTCCGCCCACTTCTCCTCGGACGTGCTCTCCTCGACGTTTTCCTCTTCTGCTCCATTTCTCTTCTAGTAGCACGACACCCTTACATACATACGAAGTCTTTGCGCTTAGGAGTGGTGCTCATAGAAATGCTCTTGGAAAATTCACCCTTGCAACCACACAAACCAAAAAAGGGCACGCAGCTTAAGATCATCGAGTGGGACGAGTTCAGGGAGCTCAGAGCAGCCGAACGTGATTCATGCGAGGGGAAAACAGAGACGCACGAGATTGAGGACATCGAATCGTGGGTCGAGCAGCTTCACGCATCCGTGCAGAAAGCAACAAAGACCATTCCGGAGGAAGCCGAACTAACACAGGCCGACGCTAAGCTTCTACATATGTGGGAAGCGAAGCAAGGCTTGCAGAAAAGGTTAGGCAAACAAAAACTAAACCGCGCACTTCGCCGACGACTAGCGATCCTTAATAAAACAATAGAGGACTACGCGAACCAGCTGTCGCGCCAAAACTGGTACAGCACGTGCGACGGTATGGAACTACAGATGGGCCTTGCAAGAACCTGGAATATTCTTAGGTACTTAATTGACCCAGATAAAAGCAAGACCACGCAGAAACACAACCTAAGTAAAATTCTGCATACCTACCAGGGCACGAACGACGACCTAATCAAGGAAGTCCGCAATAGATACATCGGGACCAATCCAAAAGAACAACTTAGAATATACGCGGGAGCCTCGAATGAGACTCTTGACCATCCGTTCACGACGGCGGAGGCGCGGGAAGCCATACTTGGTCTCCGCGCCAAATCCGTTCCGGGACCGGACGGTGTAACAAACAAGATGCTGAGGAATCTAGATGACGACTCCATCGAGGCTCTCACCAAGTACATGAACAAGTGCTGGAAGGACGGTAAAATCCCCACACAATGGAAGACCGCTAAGGTTATCATGATACCGAAACCGGGCAAAAAGCTACAGCTGGAGACCCTGCGGCCCATCTCGCTCACTTCATGCGTGGGGAAGCTGATGGAGCACATAGTGTTAAACAGACTAAACAAGTATATGGATGAGAAGGGACTCTTTCCCTATACCATGATAGGTTTTCGGCCCAAGCTCTCGACTCAGGACGTGATGCTGAGGCTCAAACATCAAATTATAGATGGAGAGGAATGCTCCCCGCTAGACACCAGGGCCATTGTGGGGCTCGACCTCACAAAGGCATTTGATAATGTAAAACACGCAGCAATTCTAGAAAACTTAGAAAAATTAGAGGTAGGTCAAAAGACCTACGACTACATCAGGGATTTTTTATCCGACAGGACGGTCACCCTGACAGTAGGGGGGGTTGAGTCCGGCGAGCTGGAGTTGGGGAGCAGAGGCACGCCGCAAGGCTCTGTCCTCTCGCCTTTCCTCTTCAACGTTGCTATGATCGGCCTACCCAGCCTCTTAGAGAGAATACACGGACTAAATCACAGCCTGTATGCTGACGACGTCACACTCTGGGTGGCTGGCGGCAGCGACGGGCACGTGCAGGATACACTGCAGCAGGCAATAAACGCGGTGGAAGGGTACGTGGAACCGAAAGGCTTAAGCTGCTCCCCACAAAAATCGGAGCTGCTCCTTTATCGGCCAACCCGGAGAGGACAGAAAAAGGAAGCAACCACCGAAAAACCACAAATTCAGCTATACGCTTGCGGGGGCTGCCCATCCCGGTTGTACACTGCATTAGGGTCTTAGGCCTGAAAATTCAGGAGAACGGCCGCAACATCGAGACAATCAGGACACTCGAAAAAAGTGTGTATCAAACCACCCGCCTCATTTCGCGGATAGCCAATCGGCATCACGGAATGAAGGAGGGCAACTTAATCAGGCTGGTCCAGGCATTCGTCTTGAGTCGAGTAACCTACGTCGCTCCCTTCCTTGACCTCAAGGCAGATGAGCGCAAGAAAATCAACGCTTTAATAAAAAGGGCTTACAAGCAGGCAATCGGCATACCAATCACGACCTCCAACGAGCGCTTTGAAGCACTAGGATTGCACAACACGCTAGACGAGCTAGTAGAAGCACGGAGGATAGCGCAGATGGAAAGGCTTGCCAAGAGCCCGACTGGCAGACACATCCTCCAGACGCTAAATATCAACTACGAAGGAAGACCCGGAGAGAAACACGACATTCCACCCGACATCAGGAAGCATATACACATCCCACCATTACCAAGAAACATGCACCCCGAACACAATACGGAACGCAGGCAGGCCAGAGCTCAAGCACTAGATAAAAGGTTCGCACAACTCGAGGACGTGGTTTACGTGGACGCCGCAGATTACAGTAGTCGCGACGCCATGGCCATATCGGTAGTTGATCGACAGGGCAAGTTAATCAATTCTGGCACGGTCTTCACGACTTCATCGGAGGTCGGGGAGGAAGCAGCCATTGCACTGGCAATGACCTCGTCCTCCCGGATCAAATTCATAGTAAGCGACTCCAAGCCGGCAATTTTAAATTACACGAGGGGACGCATATCGTCCGAGGCACTCAAAATTCTACGGACCGGTCTCCACGGAGATCGAGTTCGGGGAGTCCTAATCGTGTGGGCGCCAGCTCACTCTGGCCTCGCAGGGAACGAGAATGCGCACGACGCGGCTCGAGGCTTAACCGACCGGGCCGACGTCACCAACATCTTTGACGCACACTCGTTCCGCCGGTCGGACAGAGACAGGCTGGTTGCCTACCGGGACGTGATTAACCACTACAGGCTGGGAAGGGCTAAATACCCCGCAGCAGACAGGACTCTGTCCAAATGGCAGGCAGTGGCGTGGCGCCTTCTTCAAACTAACACATTTCCAAACCCAGTGGCGTACAGCCGCTGCTATCCGGGGCTTTACTCCAGCGCATGTAAGCATTGCGGCGACAGGGCCGACCTGCAACATATGGTGTGGGCCTGTCCCTTTAAAAAACATAGAAACGACAGTAATAGAGCTCAAATTTTAATGTTAGACATTAGAACCTCCGAGCAGTGGGAGACCGTGCTGCTCAGCTCGGACCCGGGAGAACAGGTCCGTCTGGTCCAGATGGCCGAGGCCGCCGCCAAGGAACAAGAACTCCTGGCCGCCGACTGAGGGGGAGAGGGGGAGGCTCTCTCAACACTCCCTCTTCCCTGACCCCATCTATGGACAAATAAATGTTGTCCTCCTCCTTGCAACAACGTTAGAGAGTGCGCCTCATGCGTTCACGCGCGGTCAAAGTTCGACGAAAAGCAACGAGAGCATGGCACAGGCCGGACATCCGAAAGAAATGCCCACGCCGTCCTCGCCTTGTCGGTGAGCATTCATAAAATAAAGCATTTGATAAGAATGTCCGCGTCGAAGAATGAAACAACCAAGTTGGAGTGTTAGAAAATAAACTAGCCTTCTTTGTGTATTTCAAACCAGTGGCGTACATAGGAGAGCGGGAGGCGAGTGGAAAAATTGACGAAGACGCCCCTTCTCTCCCCCCCCCCCCCCCCCCCCCCCCCCCCCCCAAACCAGGCCGAAGAATGCAAAATGCCGAGAAATAAGCTCGGCTTCAATTAACGGGGACCGATGTTAAAGTATGACCAACGGCGGTGAACAACGGCCTTAGGTCTACGATGCAAGGACATTACACGCAATAGTACGATTGAATCCTCCCAGCGACTAGTTTTCTGAACGGTTTTATCAGAGGCTGCACTGTCGTACTAGAATGAGCCTATTTTTTGTTTTTGTTTTATTACTTATTTATTTCGTCAACACAACCCCCCCCCCCCCCCCCCCCCCCCCCCCCCCCCCCCCCCCCGGTGTTGGAGGCTCCGCTTTAACTTCACGTTCGAATGGGCTTTTTGTTGCGTTCGTTTTTATTATCTTTCGCCGAGTCTCTCGCGAATGCCGCTTCATGGAATCGCCAGCCGCGCCGGCGGCCGGAGTGAGTGGAGAGGAAATGTTGGGGAAACGATAGGAACGGCAAAAAGAAAAAGCAAGGGAGAGAGAAAAAAGTAACAGCATTCTCCACGTGGTGAATGATGTTGATTGGGGCGAAGCTCTGGTGGTGCTGATGGTACTGATTATATTGTTCATAGGTAGTGCTGATGGTGCCGATTTCTTCTTATTGCTCATAGGTAGTGCCGAGTTCCGGGTTGCGTTTCGACTTCATTATTACTGCTTTATGGTCGGTGAAATGCAGAGCCAGTGGTTCTTCTAGCGGATCAGCTTGGATCCGCTAGAAGCCGTGGGAACGCATCTCCACCGCTTAAGTCAACGGTCCATGTCAGAAAGAGAATGTGTGGTATGGAACTTGGTTATATACGCATTTGAGCATTTGATCGCAGCCCCCTCTCGTCTATAAACGTTGAGCCAATGCATGCAAAGCTTAACGCGATTATATACGCATTTGACCGCAGCGCCCTCTCCTGTATAGACGCTGAGCGGCTACATGCAACGTTTCATCCATGACAGAAACCCCAGCTCTTGAGTTACTGCCACATCTCAGAGCCCCTACTCGACCCGCAGTCATGGCCGAGTGGTTAAGGCGACGGACTAGAAATCCATTGGGGTCTCCCGCACAGGTTTGAATCCTGTCGACTGCGCAAGCATTTTTCTTTTTTATGTGAGCACGGACGTCGGACGGACGAACGGACCTGGACGGACAAGGCTAGACCCTAATGAGCTTCGCCCCTAAAGATGAGATTGGTTCGACGCGCGAATCCGCGACTTACAATGGAAGGCAAGGTCGATACGCCACTAGTCAAAAACTGGAACTGAAACGCCCTGTCCGGGGAAGTGGACCTTAGAGACAATGTGAATAACATAAAACAATTCCTTCCCCCCCCCCTATCTTGCTCTAAGTCTTAAATAATCTCCCAGTGTCACCAAATCAATGTTTATGTGATACCGAGTATAACTTTTTACCCCACCTTTGCCTGCTTCGGATCCCTCCTCGTGTTAAACACTTAAAACATAGATGTGATGTTATTCGTTAAGTAACTTCTACTTTACGTGGCAAAAACGTGGGTTACTCCAAATACTTTATTAGGAAAATTTAAAATCACGAGTAAATTCGCATTTGCAGTTGCGTTTGGCTTTCTTTAAAATACTCGAGGCTACAATCGACATCTATTCAAACGTAATTTCACATTAATCGTTTTAGATATAAAAAGATGGGTCTGCTTAGAATTTAGAGTCAGTAAAGCTCTAAACATGGACAACCAGCGGTACTGAGCACCTACCCTCCGCTGCTCTATCGTTATTGTATTTCTTACAATCCAACAATGTCTAAACTTTGAAGCGTAATACATGACACAATATAATGAACGCTGTACATAATATCAAAAACTTCAAGAGAAATACAATTAATTTTGGGCCTCACTACAATATTTCAATCGAAACCATCCTCATGAAGAAGCACATCGAGTACACTGAAATTTGAAAGAAAAACACAGCAACCAACGTTACAAGGTAGGACAGCTGGTCTTCCCTTTCTTGCCCCCAACTTGGGTGTTATTGTGTCGAAAAACACCGCCTTCTCCAAAATAGCCGTCATTATATCAGAGCTTCAACGACGAGTATCACAATGTAAAGGAATATTGAACCGCAAAACATGCTGATAAAATAAATAATTTATTCGGCAACCACAATCAAACAACTCTATTTTTTTTACAAATTCATCGGGCAACAAGTTACCATTTTGAGTCGGAAGAGCGTGATCACCTTAACATGAGTTAAAAATATATTGCCAAAAATACAGAAATATATTTCTGAAATGTTTGCTTGAAGCACTGAACATGAAGTAAGAACTGTAATGTTAGATTTTATTCTCAGGAACTACGTATGCTTATTAAGAAGCTGAACTTAAGTTTCACAGTCTTTGGTGCTCGCACCCCTTGGAAAACAATCCACAATCTTTCATGATACACTCTGCACATATGCATCTAGGTAACATTTCCACATTTCCTCAACGTCTACAAGTGTAAGTTGTTCTTTTTCATTTTACTGAACAAAGGTAATAGAACAGTTGGACTTGTGGCAGCAGATCTTAGTGTGTTGCCCTCAACACGGCAATCATGTTTCTCCTAATGGTTTTACGTCTTTTTCTCGGAAAAAATGTGATTGTACCTCGGAGACGTAGTAGATCCGATGAAGTTTCGCTTCGGGTTGGATCTGTTGCCTTGATGTTCTGCGTCGCCCGAACAAAATCGCTCGAATTACAATCACGAGAAGCACGATCCCTACTGGTACTCCGATTATGAGACCCCAGTTCTTCGAAGCCGACGGCTTCTGCTGCTGCCTCGGAGAAGGGTGGTCGAATGTAGCCAGGGCGATGTTGGAAGCTCCCGAATCGAGGCCGTCCTTGTTCAGCACACGAGCAGAAGAAGTAAAAGTCTGTGCGGTTTTCGCACTTCGCCTCTGACACCACAATCTTCCGGAATGTTGATGGTAACGTTCTGCTTGGGTTCGTGCCGGAAACGGGGATAACTGGCCATCTACAACGTAACTCTCAGGAATCCGAACACCATCCTCAAAGCGCTTCAGAAAGCTCGCCGTGTTGGTGCTCACTCTGATCTCCACTTGAGAAGCTGCAGAAATATTACACTTTTTTAGAAAAACAATTTGCAGCGCCAAAGCATTAGACCAGGTATTGCATAGTATTACTTGAGAAGAACTAATTTGTGGAGCATAAACAGCTAACAAAGTGGTCAAGGCTGTTATTTAAACACAAAATAAAGCTGAAAATTACTCAAAAGGGCACTCCCATCGAAATACTTCTAATCGCAGGTTCAGGCAACGCGTTTCATTAGGTTATTGAGCGAGGAAAAAATTGTATTTATTGTAGCTGGTCCGACAGAATATATTCTTTTCAATATTCATTTAATGATTTACTTGACCTGAAACAACTTGCTACTTCTAAATAGCGATTCTCGTTTATTCATGGCGGGTTATTAAAGATAGCATGCATAAACTTCAAGTGCAAGTGTTATCACCTTAAAGTTAGTGTATCCCATCCGATTATGTGTTTAATATTCAGTTACCCTGGCATATTTGTGCTAAAGACTCCCTATACAAATCTTGCATCACAATTTCGACGTTTTTCCAGCTTAGCTGTATGCGTATATATTACCAAAATTAATGAGGCGAAATTAGCACCAAAATATAGCCTGTTTATTTACTTATTGTTTTTGCATTTGATATTGGCCTACATGCGCCTTCGCGTTCTTATCGCCTAGCTTTGCCGGCTCAGGTAGTTGTGAAGCCGGCGCAAGGGTGTGGCTACAGCCACCAATCGAGCTACGCTTAGGCTATAAACTTTCTCGAGCCCTAGACACAATGCTGGCAAGCTCTGGAGATGTTCTGTTGCTCTATCGCAGACTGTTTAAAAATTTCTCGTTGAACGGAAAAAGCGTTTTCTGCTGTTTCAGACAAAGCTTTAGATAACAGACATCAATCATTTCAAGCAACAAAATGGATGAAGTGTTCTTATTTGAAGCGTTGCCTATTTAGCAACTCTAATGCCCGAGTCCCACTAGAACGACAAACAAGAACAACCGACATCTACGAGCCTCAAACACGTTCAGCGTGCACGCAAATGCACTTACTTTCGGCAGGTTTGCAGTCTCTTTGTGCTCGTGAAGTAAGCACGAGGAACCGCGAGCCTACCAAAGGTACCTCCGGGTGCATGCTGCACGTGTTTAAGGCTTGTCCGTGTTGATTGTTTTGTTTGTCGCTCTAGTGGTACTCGCAGGCATAAGCGTGGCCATAACAGCGGCGGCGGCAACCACCAGCCACATATTTTTCCAGTAGTTAGAAATACATGTTAACAACATATTTTATTCGCATCCGCCAGTAAGGTAGGGACATATGGCCTTAGGAGGCTGAAAACTTCATAGGAAATTTATCAGTCTTAACGCGGCGAAGATGCCGTCAGGCACCCGTCGTGTTCGTATATTCCTCTATGGAACGTAGGATCGTGCATGACGAATCACTCTAGCGTCCTTTTCAGTAACCCACAGTTACAAACTGGTTGGCGCGAAGTTATAGCTTGACGTAATGCCCCGGTATTGCAGAAAAGCAGTTGCCAATCTCCCTCTTCCCGCAGTTGTCCCCTCTCCCTGTCTCTTCACGCTCGTAAGTCTGCATGCCGCCATGTTTGTGCGAAGACGCCGAACATTGAATTTTGACCCCTTTCAGTGTACAGCGGTCTTAGTTCGAGGGTGCCAGTGTCGCGATTTAAGAGATGCAGCAAAAATTATTTTCTATAGAGCAGTTTTTCGTGTTTATTTTTTTTTCAGAAATACAACTATTTTTTTTTTTTTGCACTTAAGTTATTTTATAATTGTCCCAAGTGTTACCACTTTTCACAAAGTCTGAGCTTTCGGCGACATAAGAGTTATTTTTATTATGCGACAAACACGATCCTTCACTTTTGGGTGGCAGCATATGTGATGGTTTATAATTACCCCGTAGCAATAGCTTAGAACACATTGTCACAGTGCACAAACACCAAACTTTGCCTAGTATTAACTAAACTCAATGTTTATCAGTGCGAGTTTCATCCTTTTTCTTGAATTATCATATCAATGAAAATGTGAATTAAACTACGTTCAAATGCCAAAGTTCAGACAGAGGTAAAACAAATATACTGAGTACCAGAAAAGCAATGCGAAAAGTGACTTCTTACCTTGGCCATAGTCCAAGTGCTCTCCCGGACAAGTCCAGGACAGGACAACGCAAAGAGTGCCGTTCTCAGTAATAACATCAGCAACTCGAAGGTCCTGGATCGAGGCCGGTGGAATCTTGGACACATCGATCGCGCCGTCAACTCGGAAGGAGCCCCCATCTGAGAATCGTCTGAAGCTTGGAGCTTTTTCGCCAACAATCTCTTGTGGTTCGGCAACTTCGATGTCTTCATCCACGTAAACAAACTGTTCAAACGGAAGTCCTTCGGCTCCGAACTCCGGAGAGGCAGAAGCCGGTATCTCGGTAGCTGGCAAATTTGTAGACAGTTCTGAAAGATAAAATTATATTTTTGAAAGATCGTGCCCCGAGGTATACGGTGACGAGCAAAGGCGTCAAAGCCTTTCTGGCGGCGACTTGCAATGCAATGTTTGACAAACATGATTGTGTTCACCAGTGGATTACACACACACACTTTATAAGATTACTAACATCACGCCGTGGAATTATTTCTCGAGAGTGTTTACAATCTTTTGTTCCGATGGCGCAAATCTAACGTACTTAAGGTAGATGTGTCTGGATGGCAAAAAGGGGTAAAATCGTAAAAAGACATATCTTTCGTGGTAAATAGCAATCAGAGAGGATGGGGTTGTTGACAAAGTGAACTTCAAACCGAAAAAAATAAAACAACACACAAGACGTATAACTAATTTTCTTTTTCAACACAACTATAATGTAGTGGAGTCTTCTGTTTCAGCTCCTGATTGTTTTCATTCCATGACTTTCAAAACAAATCAAATAATAAAGACCACCGACAGTGCAAGCTTTTGTTACGTCTTACATGTAAATGAATACCCTCTTCGACTACGTTAAGGAAAACATGTTGAAGCAGAGCCAGACGAGGACTGATGCATTCTGACCAACTCGGATTCCTGAAACTCACAGGACTGGGCCAATAGAGAAAACTGCCATCACATGCATCAGACCAGACGTATATACAAAAAAAAGGAGAAGACTTCTGTCGCGATCTATCTGAGAAATATTTATCAAACACTAAGTTGTGAAAAAAATGCTGGTCCGCCGTTTCCGTTACCTGTCGTAAATCCTGACACATCTAACCAGTTTTCTGCTTCTCATATTTGAAATCTTTGCTTGTGATGTCCAGTGACCGACCGAGATGTGATAACACACTCAGCCCTCAGCACATGCAGCGAAAGCTCGCCCTGCAGAACCCAGGGATCCTGGGTTCATTTCCCACTCCCGCCTCTTCCGATCTGGATGAGCATTGTATCGACGTGCGGTCGTCTAATCACTACTGCGTAATGTACGTTCGAGACCCCAGGCTAGCTGTAGTACTGCACTGAATAAATTTCCCCTCTACAGCTGAAACAGCAGACGCCCACTGGAACTAACGTCCCGCTTTTTAAACAAACACATAACACAATTATGAGTAGATATTCATTGCGTCTACCTCAGGGAATGCGCTATTGCCAGCCACGTACCAGGGGAAGGTGCTACAATGGGAAGACCTCCAGAACCCCGTCGACTTCTCACAATAATTGCCGAGCCATCGCCCACAACTTCGGCCACCACTGAGTATCTTCCCTTTCCGCTGAACTGCGTGAAGTAGGCGCTGTAGATGCCGTCGTTGGCAGTGACGTCCGCACCTGGTAAGAATTGAATACAGACGATAACAGAATATAAAAATAGGAAATTAACAACTAAAAAGCGAAAGCCACACGCCGTCGCAGGTCCTTAAATTGTTTTCTTTCCCCAAAGAACAAAGAGCGGGTTGGTGAAAATACAATATCAATTAAAGAATAAAACACTTTGGGACAAAGATAGCCGAAAAGAGACAAAACAGTGCCAAGTGCTTTCATTGTTTCAGTAATTCTTGTTTCGTTTGTTCGTTTTTTTCTGTTTTTTTTTAATGTTCTTGTTTCTGCGCGAGCGAGTCCAGTTGACATGGCTACGTCCACATTGGTGTATAGACTGGAGAAGACGTCCATCGAAATTTTTCAAAAGTCACACACGCAGGTTACTCCCAAGAATAAAGAGGACAAGCTACAGTCAGTGACGGCTTAAAAAAATCACAAAAGAAATATTTTTTTCCTTTTTTTTAGTTTGGTTGGGACACGCGTGCCGAGAAATGAACTTTATGCATAAAATAAAAACAAAAATAATTTAGAGCAATACTGACGGCGCGAGACGCAATTTAGTCTGTAGTCACCTCCTTCCCACTTGTTTCCTCTTTCGGCATTTCGGGCGCGTGGAGGAGAGAAGCTGTGCCAATGAGAAGCTGAGGCCATCATGTTGAGGTGGAGAGAGTGTAGGACCATCCAACACCTCCTAGAGAAGAAGGCCGTAGCGCTCAGTGTGGTTACGTCACAATGTCGGAGGAAGGAAGGCCATTGCGCAACTACGTAAAAATATCTACTATCGACGTGAAAAAAAAATGTTGCTTGTCGAGCGGCGCGGTAGTGTTCGTGAGCGTTTATCCGACATTAATATACGTTTTAAAAGCGCAGTCTTGTAAAATTTATTTTATATATAATATAAACGTAATATACAACGCGTTACTAAGGTTGAAAGTACCAAATTTATATTTATGAGTATACCCGTAACCGCGGGACTACGTGCAGTTCCGCAGCTCCCCACACTTTTCGAATGAACCGGCTCCGATCACTCCGATGCGACATCTTCCCTCATACGGGCTCCGATTCTGGTAAATTTACGTTGTGTGTGAGCTGCTGACTGTCGGAAAAGGAACGCTGAGACATTTCAGAGGGGAAGGGAACCGAAAAAAAAAATCCAGTCATCGCCGCAGGGAGCACGCACGAGCAAGAGATTTGTCGACAACGTTAAGCCTTTTGTCGCCGCTGCTCTCGTGTGTGGTACTCTTGAGACTTGTTTTTTCTTCCCGTCGTATTTCCGTCGTCACCGCAGTCTCGGGTAGCTTTTTTTTTTTTGTTCGCTTGATATTACGGCATTTACGTGGATTCGTGGAACAAGTCCTGCTACGGTTTGAGTGACATGTGTGACAACAAGCCAACGATGACTCTGGTCGATTATCGACTAGACCTCTCTCTCGACAGAGAGAGACTTCTTGGAGTTCGTGTTCAAATGTTTTCGTCACGGATATTGTGGGACGTATGGATACGATCGACAGGTGAGAAACAACTTATTTACGGGCTTTCTTATTCATCTAGGACGCAAGCGAAAAGCTGCAATCGCTTTTTTTTTATATGATAGACTTGAATGTTTTTTTTTTGTCATTATCCGTGTGCAGTATGCGTCGACATTTGCAAATATGCGTGGCTAATCTAGTTTTCACTGGAAGGTGAAAAACAAGTTTGTGTGATTATTGAAAGTGCGTTGTTTGTGGTTATGTGTTTATTTATACTAATGTTCTTTTATTGCCTTTACCGCGTTTATACTAGAATCTTAACTGTATTAAGGTAATAGTATTATTGTATACAAAATAAGTTATATTTTGTTCTGAGGCAGCTCGAGCCCGTAGGGAGAAGTAAATTAGTTGAATAAGTAGTAAGTTTAGTACCCCTGCCACACGGAAAAGTGAATATATTTTCATTCAATGATATGGGATTTAATCAGCTCGCGGCCTTGAGTGATTATACGAACGTCGCAAGCTGATTTGTCGACCCCATAATGTCATTCGATCAAAATTACTTTAATTTTGCCATGTGGCCGGGTATAATGCAAGAATTCAGTGACTGCACGCGATAACATCGCTTACATGATCATAAGTGACACTTGTCTTGCCGTGTCCGCGTTGACTACGTCTACCTGATTTTTAACTGGATCTGTTTTGCTGTGTCCAGTCACTGCGTGTCTCGCCATTTTGTCGAAGTATTTCTGTATAAAATATGCATTCCTACAGCAATAATTGCGTGACTCAATGTTTTCGAGTTAAAACAATCACATTTTTCTATAGACGTCTTATACGCATACCTCGTGCCATTTCGTACCGATTATTTAGCGGTGTAATATTTTGCCCGTGTAATAAAGTGTTTTCTAGACCCGTTGCTACGTGCAGCTTTCATTTTAGCTAATAAGACACGCGTATGTGACTAAAAGCGCGTTACGACGGTCGATCCACGCGCGTTGCCTTCGCTTCGACGCGCGCACCCGATGGCCTTCCTTCGCGACGTCACGAGAAGAGCACTCCGGCCTTCTCTTCTAGGAGGTGTTGGACCATCTCGATGATGTGGAAAGAGTGCATGACCATTCTGTGACATCATGTACTTTGCGGGCATAATTCAAAATAAATCTTGGGCCGTCAATATAGCACTAAAAAAAAGAATTCGCGTAAAATTGATTTTGGAAATGCGTGTCCCAAGAAGCCTGCTTAAAAAAACATTTTATTTTTATTTTTAGTGGCCCTTTAAGAACTCCAGAGAGTGACCTATTACCCTTAATCTTACTACCCAAGTCATTCTTCGCTACTCAGAGGTGCTTTTATTGGTTAATGCAGCTACCTAATTGGCTGTAGAGTCGTAATACGAGGCTTGGACTTCGCCACGCCTCGTGTCCCTTCAGCCGTGGTAACACTGCTAATACATTACACAAGACTCGGTCTGTAGAAACCGTCTGAGGCGTGTTTCTTCCTGATACATCCGTCGTACAAACACTGTTTGCAGAAAGGTTTGAAGCACACATATGTATGAAGCAAACATGGTTCCAAGATGCCGGAGGTGTGTCCGCAGATAATTCAAACACCATGCGTGCGTTTTTGAAAACGAATGCATAAAACGCATAAGCATTTTGGGCATACCTTAGTGGAGATAGCCCTGCCCTTAGTGTACATAGTAAAGGTTAATGATACGCACCGACTCCATTGTCGAAAAGCTCCACGATCAGCTGCCCAACGTTCTCCTGGGGTGTCATGACCTTGGCCAGGACCTTTGCACGCAGAACTGCGTGGTGACCCTTGGAGACCTCCGAATAGATGCAGGCGTCAAGCGCCTGGTTGATGAAGAATCTCTTGAGAAAGGTACGCAGCCGAATGGGATGGTCTTCGGCTGCCACAGCCATCGAAGTTACGCGAACGTTTACTACATCCGTGCCGGCTTTCGTCGCCAGAGCAAGATTCCAGGTACCGGGCTACAGAAAATGAAGAAGACAACATGTGATCTTTGAACTGTGAGCAACGTTCGTTGTTTCTTTTTCTGTCTCTCCCACTGCGTGTGTAAGCCTTTTGTCACCTCATGAACCGTCAGCGCGGCGTTATTTCGGATGCGCGCACTCTCGTTACCGTCAACGCACTTTTTTTCTTTTGCTTTTCAAAATTAGAAATAAAAGCAACGCGCGCGCCGCGTTGATTTTGAAAGTACGCCTCTGCTCTCACCAACGAGAGCAGGGTGAATAGCCACGTGATTTGACCGAATCCGCTTTCTGCGGCGTGCGGAGAGTGCGTGAATGATTCAGTATGCATTTCAAATTTGAAAATAAAACACGAGTCAATTTTAAACCTTTCTTTCTTAGCTCAATATTTTTTATATTTATCTGCGCTCAAACTATCTACGCGTGCTGCAGTTTATGTTGCCTAGAGACGTTGAGAGTACACAGGCGGGGGCAGCTGTCCTTCCTTGCAACATATCGCCGAGATGCGTCGGTGGCACCCTTCTATGTTTTACTTTCGTAAAGTTACGAACAGGATTTGCCTCGCCGTGAATGGCAGGATTTCCACTCTGCCTCGCCGTGATTGGCGAGATGGTTTGGGTGGGCAGGCATTATCATAATACAGGAAGCTGTGGTTTGGCCAATCGCGAACTTCGACCAGAGCGACGCTTTTAGTCGCATACGTAGCTAAGACTTGCGTTGGCATCAGCGCTCACGCCATCGCGCGTCGCCTTTTCGCGAGCAAAAAACAGCTCCATGCTGGTCAGGCCTTATCATCAAGATGGTCCTGAAACTCGACTTACCGCCATAGATGAAAAAGGTTTACTTCATGTTCGCAACGCATCACGAGATCGTTTTATTAAAATAAATGTTTGCCGTTCAGGATCGCTTGTAAATTCGTGACTGGTGACTTCAGCAATAGGGAACACGCAATGGGAAAATCTGTCACTAATTTACATTTCTCTTGCGTTCATCACTGCACTTCTATAGAGACCTGAACAGGTGGTCGCACCTCGGAGATATAAAAGCTTTCAATGCTGTTGTGCAAAAACAACTAAGCCTGTGAATAGAACATGTTTGATTATGACAAATGTACGACAAACATTCAATTGAAAATGTTTTGTTCGATCACAGCAACGGTTGTCAACGAATGATATGAAAACGTCTATTGACACTGGCTGTAACTTTATTAATAAAGTAAAGAGAGTCAAATTGAAATACTTTTCACTCCTCATTTTTCTGAAGAAGCAAACACGTCCTCCAAGTTATGGAAGATTAAAAGTCACGCGAAGTTGGCGCCAAGACATTATGGAACACCAGTTGTGACACTGGTTGTTCAGCAGTTCAAACTAATGAGTAGAACATTTCTGAAGAAAATGGTGACACGGAATATTGGGAACGTTGTAAGAATAATATTTGTATTTGTCACTTAGCTAGATAAGTTTAAAATACCACCAGCACAGTGTGGTCGCTGCACTGAAGCAAAGTACGGGCGCTGATAATGTGCCCTTATCTCACCATACTTTGTATTTCCCAATATTCCTCTGTTAAGAGATAATCAAGTGTACTGGTATGATAACATATCTTGTCTAACATAATCAAAATAGCAAAGAATAAAACTTCGATTCCATACCCTTGCTGGCGAAGGAATCTCGACGGTTCGCCATTTTGAACCCGAGCTCGCACTAAGGAACGTGCAGTCCTTGCATCTGTTTCCCATGGGGTCCGAAACGTGAACCTCCAAGTCAGTTG
This sequence comes from Ixodes ricinus, assembly GCA_037355805.1. Classification (NCBI taxonomy): domain Eukaryota; kingdom Metazoa; phylum Arthropoda; class Arachnida; order Ixodida; family Ixodidae; genus Ixodes; species Ixodes ricinus. The sequence goes on along the minus strand of JAZHYW010012880.1, from coordinate 41,637 downwards.
GGTTACCTGACATAATGATGACCTTTGTGTCTTTGCCGAGCTCCGGGTCAATCATGACTGCAATATCTTGACTTTTATAAAATTTAATGGACTCGTCCAGAATCTGCGCAAAATAAAAGAAAACAGTGTGCATGAACAAATTCAGACATCTCATCAACACCGCATTGCCGTGATATATGCTCCACACTCTCTAATTTTTTTAGGTGGACTTTTCAGTGAATTTATTACACGTCATAAATTACCTATCTGTGAGCAATATATCCGATGACCACCTAGAAAAATAATCATGGCACCGCTCATTAGGAGTTTGACTAACATGTGTCCGGGATGAATATTTCTAGAAGCCAAATGAAGACTACGCTGGTATCCTTAACATGATCTGAGCGCACGAGACGTCTTATTCGGTGTAACAACCAAAATCTCGTCATTTTCATCATATTTTTTGCCGATATTTGAAGCGATTGTTTGTCTGTATGCACCGGAGAGATGTTTAGATGCGGGGTATTCCCGCTGCGATGTCGTTAAGACGAAGTAAGCCTCGATTCAGTGTAACTCCGCCGTGTAGTTTAGTTTCTTAGCTAAGCTTAACTATTCCCGGTCTTTGCAGTAATCACGTAAACGTCGGGTAGAACCAATTTATTCGCAAACATTCTACTATGTCATCCTCGGTTTACAGCTGATTATATAAGAGGCATCAAGAGCTCTCAGCAATATAATGGTTGTGCGAATAGTGTCTCAAATAAAATAGCACAGTGTCGTCTCTAACTTCGTCGCTGTGCGGACTTTCAGCACAAAAGTTCCAAAACGTGAGCTTCACCACGTCGTGGTAATTTAGCAACCGATCCAGTAGTGCGCACAAATGTCGCGAGATGGCGCGAGCCTTCAATCATCGAACATCTGTGTGACCCGGTGATTTTATGAGGCTGGGGGCGCCATGGGGCGTTGGGTTGGTGACCGTCTAACAGTGCAAAAACGTGGCGGGAGATGGCACTGTTACGCGAAAAAATGGCCGATTTCGTGCGTGTCCTGCCTTTCCCTTCTGTGTGAGAACCAGCAACGACGCAAATTCTATTTATTTGATTCCAGTCACAATTTGCACACCTCTTAAGCCGCAGCCACACAGCTCGTACATCATGCAAAAGACACGACGTTAGCTGCAGACGTACGAAGACAGACGTATCTGAGGACGTGCCTCAAGCAGTGTTCTAATCATGTTGGCTTCAGGCATATGCATGCTTCGTAGATGTCTTCAGACAGTTTTTGTATGACCAATGTGGAAGCACCGTGATGCTAGAAAGGATGGAATGGATGGATGGATGTTAATGGCTATACCCTTTGTAACGAGCGGTAGCTTGCGCCACCTAGCCTAAGTCTAAGATACGTCTCAGGCTGTGTCTGCAGACAGTTTTTTGTGTGATGTGGTAGCAGTGAGACCGCGGCTTCACCGATCCTTCAATGCCGATGACCCGATCTGAAACGAAGTGCAGGTGTACAGGACACAGCGGCTACTGACCGTGATCGGACGGTGAGCTTCGTCCAGCTGGGTGGTGGTCGACTCTACGAAGGCAGACTCCATGGCGGCCTCGATGTTTGCCTGGCTGTCGCTCAGCGAGAACGCCTTTCCCCCCGTATTCAGGGCGAGGATTTCGAGTTTCTTTGCTGCGCTGGTACCAAGAGCGATGGTGTTCACCATAACTTGCTCGGCCATCAGCAGCCACAGCACGTCTTCTATTTTGGGATCCGTGTTTTCTTCCCCGTCAGTCATGAGAATGATGGTGTCACCCTCCGCGGTCCTGCCGCCTTCTTTCAGCACCTTGAGTGATAACCCATCATAGCGTCCACACCGAGTTAATTACAAAATGATGCACGGGTTTCGTAATGTGCACACTTAAATGGGCGAAGTATCAAGCTCACGTAGTTTAACTCTCTTCATAGCACTCTAGGCTGCTCCTCTGAGAAACGATGGACTGGTGTTTTTATAAGAATTTCGTTTGGCAAACGGTCGAATGAACCTGCGTACACCAATTCACAGCTTCTCAGCTATTATAAGGTAGAGCGTCAAGACGTAATGCGGAGCACTCTTGATAAGGGGTCTGTTGGAAGTCTCAGGGTGGCAGCCGTATTTCTTAGCTGGTAAACCTCCATTGCTTAAGGTGATGATGACTCCTGGAAAGTTTATCCTGATTAAGATGCTCATTGCCAGAAATTTGTGACAGGCGCTTCTGATTCCCTTATCTGGCCCCACGTGGCGTATTCACCTATAACTTTTATGCCGTGTGCAAATTCCCGCCGAAGCGTGAAGTTTGCACTGTGAAAAATACCACAAACAAACCAACAACTTCAAAGCTAAAAAAAAGGTTGAGATTTTGAGTGTCTGGCGGTTGCAACATGCTGACAACTTTATCATGCTCCACTACCATTTCAAGGCGATACTACAATCAAAGGAAGAACATCACTTCTAAACAATTTCGCAGAAATCATCGCACGCATTTTTATACTTCGTATACTTGACTTAGAGTACGATATACTTGGGTACCTTCAGATATAACTGCGTTGTCAGCGAGTATAAGCAAAAAACATGTCATTTTTAGTGGTTGGTTCTGTACAAGACGTATCTAACGATTGATTGTCAGCTTATGTTTTCCAGAATTGTACGCGTCGCTTTATGTCCACTTTCCGCGTGGTGTAATGTTGACACCAAAAAAATCAGATGTATTTAAAATGAAATATAAATGTTTAATAAGGTGACTGATTCGAGGCACCGTGTTATCGCTACATTCATACGGGCGGCACGTTCAGGAATATTCTGAACAGAACACACGATGGCAGCCGTGAGCGGAAGAAATATTTTAGAACATAAATAGCGCACAAAAAGACGAGGACAGGGACAGGAACCAAACACAGAAGACGGAGAAGTGCTATTTTTGCCATCAAGTTCGGCTCGTACCAACTCGCCTAGCTTATTAACTTACTACAGCTTATTTCTTAGAAGAGTACAGAATTAATAAAAAAGGATCTGGAACAAACAGGATTCGAACCCCATTTTTGTGCGTGACAGCCGCATACATTGCCAACTCAAATACGCACGCGGCTCACGCGGATTTTTTTTTCTTATTCAGATTTGAACGGTGACACAAGGCAGTGACACACAATTATGATGAAACATTAAAAGACGCCAGCCATCTTGGCAAATGTCGAACACGCTACAAGTCTTTGAGGCTAGACACCTCGAAAAGGGGCGGCCACTGAGGTGTAGGTTGCTCATTACAAATTTCCTTCAGAAAGAACATGTGCTCAACAAAATACATATGAACGGGGCGAACATCCAGATGCGCGTGGCGCCATATGCTATGCCACGCGGGACGCCATATGCTGTGCAGGCCTAACCGTAGGATCATGTCGTATGGAACGCAATTTTTTTCCTTCTACCACTCAAAAACGTATGCCATGGGGCGTTAATGGGATGTCTTTTCTGAGGGTCCCTTGCATTACGTTTCAAAAGAAGACTGCGTCCCAAAAGCCTAGGAAAACGTGATCAACCGTCTCCTGCTTTCTGCACAGTATGCAGTTGTCAGATCAAACTGCCGGGATAGCTTTATCAACTAACCAGACTTTAACTGGGAGTGCTTGACTATGCAACTTGAAAAAAAAAAGTATTCGCGTTAGGGTGTACCACTATTCGCTTGACTCGCCTTAAGATATCCTGCCCTGGGCCTGCACTGTACAAAATGTGATACAGAGAAATTGAAAAAAAATCTAATCAATTAAATCCTTCGTTAGTCGCTTGCTTGACACACAAGACAAGTATTTGAGTTAAGAAGCGCGTGAGTAAAAACCAGTAAGCACCAACACCATCTTCCATATACTCTCGTGCACAGGCACCTACGTCCTAGCTTGACGAAAGAATGTACTTAGGAAGCACACCACGCGATCTCACATGGATAAGGGTTTTCAAAAATGGTTCCCTCTGATCTCTGAGAAAAATATATCTATTGACAAGCTGCATCACAAAAATATTAAACCCCGGGGCCTTCACTCTACGAAACAGGTTTGTACAACTCGTATGTTCCCAAACCGAGCACCAGATAAAAACAGCAAAAACACGGTGCGTACGTTGTATATTCATTCATGAGCAGTGAAGCACCTTCAAAACATACCACACATTTGCGGTAAGAAACTCATTGCAAGCCGAATCACGTGCAAAAATAGACATCTAATAACCTTCCAACTTGGTCGCTTGTGCGCGCAGAACTTCAACCTGATCGCGCCAATAGTCGTCATTGTTGCCGTAGTGTTCCAGGGGAACTTCAAGATAACGGGGCTGCGATTCGTTCCATAAAACACGTTTAAACACAGCCGGCAATGAAGGCGAATCGCATATGCCAAAGACCCAAACACTTATTCCAGTTGACGGAGCTACTCGTATTTTCGCAAAACATCTGTGTGAACTCGACGGCTTTTCGGACACACTTGGTTCTTTACGCAAATATTCGTCACGCCATCCGTGTACGGGGATGACGTGACGTGCGTATTCAAACGCACGCTGTAGCTTCCAACTCAAACCCACGAATAAAACTACTCTGAATAATACTTAAACAAAACGGCTCAAAAAAATTTTAAGAAAAAAAGCAAAGGTGAAAGTGGACAGCCTTGACGCGCCGAAGTGAAAAGGCGAATGCGCTCGCTTACACACTTATTTACAGCAAGGCCAGTGGCGCTGTTTTGGTACGCCAAACGTACACCGTCGCACAAGACAGACCCCAGGTTCACATGTTCTATTATAGGAAAAATAATTTCGTTTGACACGCGGTCGAACGATTTCCCTAGGTCGGCCTGAAACATGGCAACTCTTCGTACAAAAGAGTCGCAACACACCAGAATGCTCCGGGCGACATGCACATTTGTTACTATGCTCCTCCTTTCTATTCCACACGTCTGGTGTGGGCCGACGATAATCTTTACAACAATCTGCAAACCTTCCGCTAAAACCTTTATCAGTATCTTAGAGTCTACGTTAAGTTATTGTGATCGGACGGTACGATCAAACAAAAACTTTTGAGAGGTCCTCTTTTTTGGGTATAAAATCGTGCACATAAAACGACGGGGACGAAGGTTTTAGTGTGTATGCTGTATCAGATCTGATGTTAATGTCCAGTTTCAGCCAGCTGTAAAGAGCAGTCTGGCAACCTGAATAAACCAGAGTTTCGTTACAAGACAAACTCAATGCATGGTGTCAGAAGTGACTAGTCCCGCAAAAAGGGCGGTGAACTAAGAAGAAAGCCGAACCATGGACGTGCTTAAACCTCCCGAGGGCCTGAACTTGACAGGAAACGTAGCGGAGAACTGGCAACGGTTCAAACAACGTGTGGAACTGTACCTACGGGCGACGGAGACCACAAAGCGAACCGATGAACAAAGGGCAGCCATTTTGCTTCATGTGGCGGGACCCGATGCCATCGAAGTCTACAACACCGTTACCTTCGCACCTGAAGAAAAACAGGACTACCAGACAGTACTGAAGAAATTTGAAGAGTACTGCATGCCCCGGAAAAATGAAACCTACGAACGGTACGTGTTTCGTTCTCAAAAACAAGAAAGTGGTGAGCCGTTTGAACAGTTCGTGCGAGAACTACAACTAAAAGTGAAATCGTGCAACTCCTCGACTTTGTCGGACTCCATGGTACGAGATCAAATCGTATGTGGGGTAACAGACAAAAAACTGCGAGAGCGTTTGTGGCGCGAAGAAGATCTGACGTTGAAAAAGGCCATACAGCTCGGAAAGGCCTGTGAGGTTCTTCAGGCACAAAATGAAACTCTCGACGGTCCCCGACGTGTCGACACAGCAGACAAAAAGAAGAGAGCGGACATGCATGAGCGGAAAGTCCAACCGACAGGGAAAAAATCGTCCCAAGTGCGACCGGAAGCACGACCCACGGAAGTGTCCGGCATACAAGAATAAGTGCAACAAGTGCCACAGGATGAACCACTTCGCCGTGTGTTGCAAAACGAAGTCTTCGGTAGATGAAGTAAAAGAACAGGACGACAGCGACTTCGCCGTTCTTCAAGTCAGCACATGCAAGACTAAAAAGGTGACGAGTGGCTGGTCAAGGCCCTAGTAGCCAACAAGGAAGTGGAACTAAAAGTTGACACAGGGTCCCAGGCAAATTTTTTGCCAAGTTCACTGTTCAGGAAGCTACACAAGACGGCGAGCCTGAAGCCAAACATTTCAGTACTAAAAAGCTACGACGATGGTGTGATTGCACACCAAGGAAAAGCACTGCTGGAAGTGAAACTCAAAGGAAAGAGCGCAAACACCGAGTTTTTCATCGTGAATAAAGGACGTCAGGCCATAATGGGCTTAGCGGTTAGTGAACTCCTGGGGCTGGTCCAGCGAGTGCACACGGTGAAAGAAACTATGGCCCAAAAAGTTTAACAGAAGTTTCCTAAGTTGTTTAAAGGACTGGGATGCTTTGGACAGTACTGTAAGATTGTCCTTAAAGAAGGAGCAGAGCCAGTGGTACAGCCAACGAGAAGAGTGCCACAAGCTCTGAAAGAACCACTCAAAGAACTCCACAGAATGGAAGAGGCTGGAGTCATCACCCGTGTCAGTGAACCTACTGATTGGGTAAGCCCAATTGTGATAGTCAAGAAGGAAGGAGGTGCTCTGAGAATCTGCATGGATCCAAGGCAAGTGAATGAATGCATCAAACGGCAGCACTTCCAAATGCCATGCCGTGAAGACATCGAGTCAGAACTGGCAAACGCAAAGTTCTTCTCAAGGCTGGATGCCAATAGTGGGCATCACCAAATACCACTAGATGAGAAGGCCTCTCGAGTGTGCACGTTTGGTACGTTATTTGGACACGACCGATTTCTGAGACTACCATTTGGCCTCTCATCGTCACCGGAAGTCTTCCAACAGATCATGACTGAAGTTTTTGATGGACCTGAAGGAGTAAGAGTGAACATTGACGATGTACTCGTATGGGGTTGATCCAAGGAGGAGCACGACAAGAGGCTATGGGAAGCACTCAAAGCAGCCCAAAGAGCTGAAATGACCTTCAACAAGGAAAAGTGTCAATCTGCGGTTTAAGAGATTAGCTACCTGGGCAACCGAATCACTAAAAATGGAGTGGAGCCGGATCCATCACTAGTTGCGTCAGTGCTTCAGATGTCTACTCCTCAAAGCAAGAAGGAAGTACAACGGATGTTGGGAGTCATCAACTATGTAGGAAAGTATTTGCCACACTTGTCGCAAAGAACAAATCTTCTCAGAAGCCTCATCCAGGATGATGTGATATTTGAGTGGACTGAGGCTCACGAAGCAGAATGGGATAGACTGAAGAGAACCCTGACTAACATGCCAGTGTTAGCATTTTTTGATCCTGAGAAGACACGTGACAGCTGATGCATCACAGTATGGACAGGGAGCAGCACCCCTACAGCTCAATGATAGAGTGGCGTCCAGTAGAATATGCGTCACGAGTGATGACCGACTTTGAACTGCGATATCCACGAATAGAAAAAAGCGACGCTCGCCGTCATGTTTGCCTGTGAGAAGTTCAATGACTTCATTTATGGTCGCCAGTTCACACTGGAAACCGAACATCGACCATTGATCTCCATAGCAAAGAAAAGCATTGGAGACATACCACCCTGTCTGCAGCGATTTTTTATTCGTCTGATGAAGTACGAGTTTGACCTGTGCTATCTGCCTGGAAAGAACTTGGTGCTAGCCAACACATTGTCCCGCGCACCAGTAAAAGAGGCCAAAAAGGAAGAGGTAGAACTGGATGATGTTGTACATGCTGTCAACATAGTGTCTACAATACTGAGTCAAGCGACACTTCAGAAACTGCAAGAGGCCACGGATAGTGATGACGAACTACAAGGAGTTATCGCACGGATCCACCAGGTTCAAGAACAACAGGGAGACCTCAAGGGATACACATCAGAGTTGACTCTGGTCAACGGTGTCCTGTTAAAGGGCTCAAAAGTAGTTGTTCCGAAAGCTTGCCGTGCAGACATACTGGCAAGACTGCATGAAAAACACTTAGGCATGAGCAAATGCAAAGCTCGGGCTAGAGCTTTAGTATTCTGGCCAAGAATGAATACTGACATTGAGTCATGCATATCAAAGTGTGCAGCTTGTCGAACATTTGCATACCAGCAACCTGCTGAACCACTCATCATCAGAGAAGCACCCAGTAAAGCGTGGGAGAGGGTTGGAGCTGATCTGTGCCAAGAAGAAGGATCATCTTACCTTGCGGTATATGACACCTACTCCTATTAGCCTGAGGTGGTGCAGCTAACAGAGACTAGTGCTGCTGCAGTGATCGACCATATGGCAAGTGCCTTCGCCAGACATGGAATCCCCAAAGAAGTCTGCACCGACAATGGTCCACAATTTGCAAGCAGGGAATTTGCAGCATTTGCAAGAAAATACGAGTTTGAACATATCACCTCGAGCCCAAGATTTCCAAGAGCGAACGGACTCGCAGAAAAAGGGGTCCAAGTTGTGAAAAGGATTCCAAAGAAAACTCAATATGCCAAAGAAGATTTTTGGCTAGGGTTGCTAAACTACAGGTGCACACCACTCGAGAATGGAAGGTCACCTTGCAAGTTATCCTTGGGGCGATGATTGCGGTAACGACTGCCAGACTTCTCATCAGCACAAGGACAGAAACTAGAAAAACACAGACAAAGTGTCAGTGATGGCAGGCATTTGGAACCACTGGGCACTGGACAAACGGTGCGTCTGAGAGATGACGGGAAGTGGATAGTCAAAGCTCAAGTCAAAGATCAAGTGGCGCCAAGATCCTATGAGGTGCAAGCTGAGAATGGTGCTGTGTACAGACGGAACAGACAGCATTTACTTGTAAGCAAGGAAGCGTTGAACCCATCTCAGACCTCTGAGGACATGGACAATGTGCAGCACCAGGAAACTCGTGACAATGAAAGTGAAATAATGGATGGTCCTACAGACTATCCAGCGCCGGTGCCTGTGCAACCTCCCACTAGAGCATCATCAAGATCAAGGAAGAAGAAAGTGAAGCTTAATTATGATGAACACTTCAACCAGGCATGTTAGTCAAGTTGTAGAGTTTCAAGTTTGTTCCTCGTTTAGAAAGTGAAGCTTACTTGTGATGAACACTTCAACCAAGCATGTTAGTCAAGTTGTGGTGTTCCAAGTTTGTTCTTTGTTAGAAAGGAAGATGTATCAGATCTGATGTTAATGTCCAGTTTCAGCCAGCTGTAAAGAGCAGTCTGGCAACCTGAATAAACCAGAGTTTCGTTACAAGACAAACTCAGTGCATATGCCTCACTAAATATGCAGCGCAAAGGAGCAAGTTGGTCCTCAAAGGCTAACTGCAAAGAAAAAAAAGTGTTTTTTTTTAAACAGCCTACATGGGACAAGCATGTCACAAAACAAATCTTCCGCGAAAAAACAAATTTTTTCTACCAATATTTACGCCACAGGACGTAATTTAGTCGGAGTCACAACTTCACATTTGAAACTCCCGCTCTTTCGACGCGCGCGGAGTGGTTGTTCTCTACGTCACTCCGTGACGTATAATACCAATTTTGTGGCGCGCGATTTAAAACGGACGAAATAGCCGCAAACTAAAATCAGTTTCGCGCAAAAAATATTGCTGTAAGAAAATTTGGTTTTGGCGGAAAAATTGTTTTGTGACATGCTTGCCCCAATTAGGCTGTTTAAAAATACCTTTTTTTTTCTTTGCAGTTACCCTTTAAAGGGCAACTCCGGTCCATACTTTCGATTTTGGGATTATGACTGTTTTTAGTGCAGTCAGCGTCCCTGAATTGCAAGGTGTAATTTTTTTCTCGTTATTGTGCGTAGTTTTAAAGATATCGACGCCTCAAAGTTTTGTTTGAGGCGTGGCCAACAAAACCGAAACTAGCCGCTCGAGGTCCCGGCAACACTGGAAATCAGCCGCTATGTGAACGTGACGTCAGGATCGTTCTCGTTCAACGAGTACGCAGGCCGAGCGGCACCTACCTCAGTTGCGCTAGCCGTCTAAAGATAGGAGGTAAGCTGATTTTGTTTTAATTTTGTATACGTGATAGTTATCCAGCATATGTAGCAAGAGTTAGTGGGTATACCCAAAAGCTAGCGACTGGAAAACCCGTGAACTCGTACGGTACCGTACTCGGCGGCCGCCGCCGTGCGTGCGCTATGCCGTACTCGTCGCTTGTATACCCAAAGCTAGCGACTGGAAAACGAGTGAACTCGTTCGGTGCCGTACTCGGCGGCGGTCGCCGTGTGTGCGGTCTTCCGTACTCGTCGCTAGGCCTAAATTGTCATCGGCGCTCCGTGGATGGAGCGGCGTTGCTCTACGCCGCGCTGCCAGTGACGTACAGTACTGGGGGCCCTCTCGCTTTCGCGCTGCGGGTCAGTCCCAGACACGAAGCTTTGAGGCTCTCCGGCGCGGGCCGCGGCGCCCGAACACACGTGTGCTGGGCTGTACACGTCTGTTTTTTCGTTCTTTTTTCCTCGGGCGCGTAAAAGCCGAAGTCCAAAGTCCACTCGTCGAACAGCGTTCAACCCACACCTTCTCCAATTTCCGGTCCGTTGGAAACTTGTGAAAAAGCACCTCCGTGTTGCGCAGCGGGTTGTTTGAGCAGCCCACAGCGCTACAAGTTGCACTCGGCATCTTTCGAGGAACAGCTGGGCAGTCTTGGGCGCACCGAGTTGCTCGCTAAAACGAGTCTTGGAGTCCTCACAAGCAAATAAACAAAAGGCTATACCGAAGCTACACGGGCTACAGATAAAAGCAACGGCTAAACACGCCAATCACAAGCCGAAGTAGCGGGTAGTGGCTCAAAGAAGCGCACTCCGCGCAACGCCCGGACCGGAGGAAAAAAGAGAACGATACTGACGTCGCGGCCCATTGTTGCTTTTAGCGATCGGCAACCCGCTGGCCGCCCGCTAAGGAGCAGCGGCTCGCGGCGGGTCGCATTTTTATTATCGGCATTAGTTGAGAATGCGGCGTCCCACGGACGTAATATTTTGGCTGGGGTCGTATTTTGTGTCACTACAGCGATACCACTAATTTATTTCATTTGGACTTTTGGCCGGAGTTGCCCTTTAAACGCTTTGTAAAACTGAGCGCCCAGACCGTTTGGTTCTGCAGTTTTGAAGGCTTCGAATTGTCAATTGCCTTTTCAAATTCCGATAGCGTGATGGGCTGTTCTCATTTTTTTTAATCGGCTACAAATGACGGCAATAAAGGTAAATAAAACTTTTGGAAACCATCGTTTTTGCGCGCATGGTAACTGAAACGCTCTTGATAATATTCTAGAAAAGCGTGTTCGACGATTCCCTTATCGCCGCGACAGTACCCCCGACACACAATCTCGGGGACCTCATTTTTTCTTACCGTAACGCATCTGTTTGTGCCCCTATCGCCCTTTTCGCGGGTATCTCCCCGAACGACAAGCGCTTCCAGTATCCAAAACCTTAAGGCGTTTTTTTTTCTATACTAATTATTTTGTCAGAAAACGAACTGGGAGAAATACATACTTATCTTATCAGCTTCAGAAGTAGTGCGTTTAAACCATTCCCTTTTTTTTATTCGTGATTTAAAAAAATGAAGTGTCCCAGAGCTATCAACGGTAGCTTCCTGTTAAAACAATTCACATTTATTTCCGAACTCTTTTTAGTAGCTATTTCCAAATCTACAGGAGTGTCGGCGAACCCTGTTTACAAAACATTTTTCATTTTAAAGCTTCGCATTAAACTTCCCTTAATCCCAAACAAACTTCTTCGACCTCCTTGAAAGGAACAAAGCATAAAGTATACAGGCGCATGGTCACTAAAGGACACGTAATCAACCTCATACTGCTTGCACCCTCTGACAAGGTCGAGAGAAACGTACGCTCTATTTAAGCGCGTGCCTTGCACCTTGAAAATTACAGCCTTCCTCCAGATTAACTATTCGCAAATTGTCGTGCTCTACAAGTTTTCTGAGATTGTGAGCTCTTTCATCTTTACTACTTAACTCCGCCAGATGGCCGCTAAAGTCTCCCATCAGTATAATTGTACGTGTAATGTTGCGCTCTTCAAGATCTTTCTCCAGACACATATATTATCTCATTCCAAGATTTTTCTACCCCTGCTGTGGTCATGTGCACAACACCAAGCCCGATGTGGCCGACTCCCATATCTTCGAATATCGCCCACATATCTTCTGTACAATTGTTGCCTATTCGCTCAAGTTTTAGGCCTTTCTTATACATGAATTCCACACCGCCTCCTTTCTTTTGGCTTGTTCTATTTGAGCCAATCCAACTCCAATCTTTGGATAGTGGGGGTTCTTCATCATTCCGCAAATGCGTTTCCGTGATTCCCTATATACTAATATCTTCCAAATCTGCATTTTCTGTAACTCCTCCCATTTCAATCGGCTTCCTTCTTGTATATTGAGCAGTCCGATATTTATTATCTTGGCGCTGGCATGACTTTTATGGGTTTTGTTTCTGTATTCTTTCTGTTTTCTTCTACCCTTATATCGCGACTTTTTTCATATGTTGGTCCATTCATTGTAGTCTGGTGACCCTAATAAGACGTCCAAGATCGGACCTTGGCTGGACCCACCGGTTGTTGGAACAGCTGGCGAAGCGTTTGGACTAGTGCAGAGCTTGCTCCTGGTTGCCATGTGGCTGCATGTATGGCCCATGGGTCATGTTCCTCCACATCATCTGGGGCCTGTCTCCTAAAAAAGCAGCCACCCGCTGAGCCAGTGACTGCCCAAATGCCTGGGCTGCCTTTGGGGTGTAGTGGTCCCCATTCATCGCTCGAACTGGCAAATCTCGAACCATCCAGTATGAGTTGATGAATGCAACTCGCTGCTCCAGATTGATGCACTCCTGTTTGAGAGCCATGTTGAGAGCAGCGATATTTGCTGCCACCTCTGGGCCCCTGGCCTTCGTGAAGGGCACAGAGCAGATGCATACCCGACATGATTCGGACTGGTCAAGCCATCGCGCAAGTGTGCTCCTCATCGCCTCAGCAACCTGTGTTGACTCCTCGCCAAGAATTATGTTTTCCAGATCCCCTGGATGATGACCGTATGCTTGCGCCAAGAGATTGCGCAAGCATACGATAGCACGAATTTCCAGGGATGCATGGCTCGTGGTAAATCTATCATGCTAAAGATGCTAACTGCTCTAGGTAGGTCTCCCTTGCTTAAGATATTGATGGTTACGGTAAATTTCCATTGCTTAAACTATTGATGTATCCTGATATACCTACTCCGCTCAAGTTTTGTGCGGCTTCTGGTAAGCCTTTTTTGCTTAAGATGCTCGTGGCTTCTGGTAGATCATCTCTGATCAAGGTGCTGATGGCTTCGGAAAAATCATCCCTGTTTAAGGTGCTGATGGCTTCTGGTAATTTCCTTGCTTGAACGCCACTCTCAGGCTTCCAATAAATTTTTCTATAGGTTATTTTCTACCTGCCTCGACAACCATCATGTTTTGTTGGACCTATTCTTAATTGTCATGCAGGCGAGTATCCGCAGTCTACCTATTGTAATTGAACTGCGTAAGGTCCGGCACTATTTTCTAGAAGGAGATTGCATTTATATGGTTACTGAAGCCTCAGAAATGCTTGTGCGGATTGCTACACAGGTCAAGTTACTTCAATGTTAACAGTGTCTCCAAAGTTTCGAACTGAAAAAGGGAACACGTTATCGCTACATAAACACTGAAAGGATTCCATTTCGCTAATTGGATCTTCGTCTTGTCGACGAGGTTCCGTGGTGCCGGGACATCATTGGTGATCAGTCAGGTAAAAATTTTCGCGCACCATTCTTTCCTGCCACTACAAGGAAGCTGGGAGCCTCCCCACAATAAAGACGAAACCAAGCGAAAAGACTCGCAAACACTCGAAGTCACAGAGTGCTATCGAGGTTTTCTACTGGTCTTTTCCGGGCGCATTGTATACGCTTTAGTGAAGCAAAATCAAGATTAGGTTTTCCAAACAATTTATGGTGTATCGCGCCTTCTCGAGGCTTATTATTCGGATGAATTAAAGGTACCATGCTATTAAATTAAATACGAGTATCTCAATAGCTGCATTTCGCTGATTGGGCAAAAGATTCCCAGGACACAGATAAGCAGCCAGAAACGTGATTTTCGCCGTAAAGTTTTAAGAAGAGCAATCGATTTTTTTTTCTTCTCTACCCAGGTGTATTCACGGTGCACAAGTCACCCAAATACAGCTCACGAATCTGATAAAAGCGTTACGTCACTCTGACTGTGCTCGGTAAAAATAAACATAACTATGAAGCAAAGAAGGAAGACCAACACGTATTTTCAATATTGTTTCCAGTTTACGTTATTGCACCGAAGCGAAAACAAATCACCCTACTCCCTTCTATCAACGCGTTCAGTCGTCTATAGCGGTCAATATTAAGGAACCACCGAAAAATCCTTTCATGAGCAGTTTTCGACACGCGTGACCCATTTCATTACACAATTATTTCTTTTTTTTTACGTTTTGAAAACACGAGAATATGGCGAAAGAGTCAGCACCTGGAACGGTGCGCCTGTATAACCCCACTCAATTACTTGGAAATTAAACATATAATATTTACGGGCTTATCAAATTGATTGCAACATGTACGCATGCCATTGTGCAGTATTTCCAGCTCTACCAACAGTCTGATGTAGATACCTTCTTACGTAACGACGTCGCACAACGCTGCTGGTCATTCCTCTTAATCTTACTGAGAAATATATACTTCAGTGGTGAAAAACGTAAGCTATAAAATGTCCTCAGCCAACATCAAGGAAACCACAATGGCAAATAATGCGACGTCAGTGAGTGCTATTCATGCATAGAAGCTATTTACTGGCGGCCATATAGGTGTACGCGCCTGCTGAGCGCGTGCCAACGGCGAGCATCCGCAGTTCTTTTGCAACGTCCATTCCACACAACCGAAAATGTCGGTCTTAGCAGGCTATCAATGTGAGCTCGTTCTGAGCATGCGCTCTCAACATCGCCCTCAAATATGACGCTCAGTGAATAACCAATATAGAAAGGAGTTAAACCTCCGTCCACGGTGTAAGATAATACTCTTCAGGTGAGGACAGCGCGCTCCTCGCGCAGTGCAGATAAAGTTCGCTTTTCATTCTCTCTCTTCTCTCTCTCTCTCTCACTGTGGTTTCAAGCGGCGCCAGCAGATGACTCGTCGACCCTTGGGCACGGCAAAAGACGGCTCGTGCCGCCTCATGCTCCACACGCGCAGAGCTCCAGCGAGGTTTGTCGCTCGTGCAGAAAGACCACTGTGTACCGGGGTGTCATGGCAACGAGACACTTTTTTTCGCTCTCACAGTTTCGCCGTTTGGCCGCCGGTGACACTATCAGCCGCGGGCACGGTGGTCGCGGAATAATGCAGCCTTTCGGATGCCCGTCGAACGAACACTATCTGATTCCTCGCGCCACGCGTTCAGCCCCGCGGTGTCCTCGCCTAAAGAGTATCTTACACCGTGCCTCCGTCTCAAGATGGACTACATCGGGTACAACAGACCATCGGAGCCAGTCCGCTGAACGGGGAGTGTCGTGTGACCTTGCAGTTAGGCGCAGACAAATACAAAGTTAAAAGTCACGTCATACTCCCACAGCGCAAGAATTGTGGCTGGGATAGCTCGAGGCATCGGCTGTGATACGTCGCATATGCACACTTGCATTAGAGCGCTACCTCAGCGCTATCGTTGAGTCTGCTGATGCTCCTGATGCAGCGGGGGAGAGCGCTGGGATAGCGATGATCCAGCTGACGCAGCACTGCCTTTGCGCTATATTAGTCATACAGCGCTAGATCACCAGCACGGTATTCGTACAAGACAGAGCTGTATCAGAGCTGTTTTTAGTGCAGGCCTACCGCTGTACTACATGTGTAAAACGGCCTTCCAGGCCTGTTCAAGTCAGCTCTATCAACAAAACACTGACTCCGCTACATTAGCAGCTGTATCGCGCCCCGCTCTATGAGCCCCGGCCTTTCCAAAGTATCAAGCGCTAACTCAGTGATGAGTCAGCTTTGAAAGTAGCTCTGATGCAGTTTTGACTTAACACTCTCTCAGCGCCTCTCAGCGTTGGGATACATGTGTGAACCGCCCTTTGACGTGACATGGGCAGGGTAAAGTATAAAAACCACTATGATGTAAATCGTGCCTTAAATGAAACCCATTTTACTGAACAAGTTTAAATCGAACCTTTCCGCAAAAGCAACCCCGAAAATATTTGTATTTGCCGTTTCTTTATTATTTGATCCTTTCTGTACGCATACTTATTTTGTATTTAAATCAAATAATCGTCAAGCAAATAATATTTATAGAAGGCTGAACACGAGCACAAGGAGGCCTTCTGAGCAAATCGAAGCGTTGAGCTTGCTTTCTACCTTCGAATTCATTCTTCAGTTACGTAACCTCATAGTAGAACAAAATCAGAACGCAAACGAAACTAAAAGTAGAAAAGTAAAGTCCTTTTGCAATCAAGTCGGAACGCGAGACAAAACTTAAAAGCTTTTTAGCTACCTATAGGATGAAGCTCTTTTGTTTCTTGTATGGCGGGGATTACATCAATAAAAGGTAGTTAATTAGGCTGTACTTTACATGTGCAATTATTGTTCATTCCGCATTGTTATCAGTGATCGGACGAATTGATTAATCAATCCGCCACGTCGAAAAATACATATACTGGTAAAGAATAAATATTTTATAGCTACAGGGATTTATATAGACGTAACCCGGCATATGTCAAATGCGAACAGCGATAACAAAATACCGAAACTGATTTTGTATCGAAAAGAAAAAGGGTAGCAGTATGATACGCGCTCAGCAGTCAAATGCAGGGACCTTCGTGTCTCATTGCACAAACGTTCTGTAAACATATGGAGTTCCGCTACACGTACTTTCATGACCACGCGCACGAGCATAATGGCCATTTCACCATAAATTGCAACCCAGAGGGAGAGTGAATATCGATACCGCGTCAAACTCGGCAAATCTAGAACAGAGGCCTTTGAAATGATTCAGCAGGCTTATGTCCAAAAGCAGTGAAATGTGAGAAGTGTTTGGAGTGGAACTGGAGCTTGAAGAATGACAGGACATCAATGGAAGGCAAAGGGAGGCCGGAGAAGGTCGCCCTTCCCCTCTTCGTCTTCGAGCGATGTTCTGCCATTCTGGAAGCGCGAGGTCCACTCAGAACAATTCGCACAATTATTTTCTTTTTTTCTTTACATAAGCCTGCTGGATTATTTCAAAGGTCTCTGTTTTAGATTTGCCGAGTTTGATGAGGAATTGATGGTCGCTCTCGCTCTGGTTTTGCAGTCTATGGTAAAATTTCCGTTGTGATAGTGCACGTGGTCACAGAAACTCGTGTAGCACAGCTCCAAATGTTCACAGAATTACGCCCTTTGGCATAAGAC
Organism: Ixodes ricinus; assembly: GCA_037355805.1. Lineage (NCBI taxonomy): Eukaryota > Metazoa > Arthropoda > Arachnida > Ixodida > Ixodidae > Ixodes > Ixodes ricinus. The sequence goes on along the minus strand of JAZHYW010012880.1, from coordinate 24,187 downwards.
ACGAAGTACCTGGCCTTCGACAGTTGCGCACGCATAACCGTGCTGATCTCTATTTACGCTTCAAATTCAGTCTGAAACTTTTGAACGCCCGTCGTACACCTGACTTAACTAATATAGACATTTGATTTATTGATTTTTTTGTATTGTGATTTTGTTTTTGCATATTGGACACCGGGTATAGTACTAAGGCATAAGGTTACCTCAACGCTCTGCTTCAGGGCGCAGCCGATGCAAGTGGGCCCATCAGCGGCCAAACGATTGATGGCTGTGGCCACGTCGACTCGGCTGATGTCGTTCACGGCTGTCAGCCTCCGAGTCACCATTGCCGTAGAGTTGAAAACCACGATCCCGAGTAGGAAGCCGTTCGGAAGGACGTCCCGGACGAAGTGTGTGGCAGCACTCTTGAGACGAACCAGTCGATCGTGATCCTAAGCAGGGATATCAACGAAGTGACAAAAACAAAAGTGAAAATTAATTAATTGTTTTCGGACACGAATATGGACAGACCCTGTGCATGTAAGCATTCCATAGTCGCTGCCAACTGAAGAAAGGTAGAGTGTGGGCTATTGTGATCACGAGTCTTGCTTCCTTATTGGTTCTTCGGTGTTCTCATCGCATGACGCCGCATCCGCATCCTGATTGGCTGCGGAACAATAATATAATGCTTGGTGCGCACCACGCCCTGCGTTTATTACCCTCCCATTGACTATAGTATAGCCACAACGTAAACACCAGCTAAGATACGCAGTTAACATTTGGGATGCAAGAAAAAATATATAAATTAAATTTCCTCATTTTTGTTTCGTTATGTTTGTAGCATGACTAGACTCATTCAAACCTGCTCACTTTACTGAAAAGCCGGAGTACCCCTTTAGCGCGCTCAACGACACTACAGCCAGTGACCAGTTCAGGAGAAACCCCTCCCACCCCTTTTCATTTTAGTAGAGCGAAGACTGGAAAGAAGGCGACCTCCTCTCCAGCGTTCACTCTGCTAAGGTGGAAAGGGGGGGGCGGAGCTTTTCCTGGACACTTGGCATGTCACTGACGTACAGATGCACTCCTATAACATGCGTATGAGTTCAAAGAGTGCTTACACCCATGCTGCCAGAAATATCCAGAGCCATGACCACTTTTCCCAGGCTGCCGTTTCTTTGCTGCACCTCTTGAAACTTCACCTGGACCTGAGTTTCGGGTACCGGATCACCTAGGCTACAAGTTGCAACAAATATAACACCCAGAATAAAAGTTGTGTGAAGCTGCGTCACCGCAATGTTGTACTCACACACACCTAACCATAAATCTAATCTCTGTTGCAAGTTAAGAAAAGCAGGACAAGCTCGCCCAAAAAAGCTCTCTGCTATATTTACTTTCGCAGAACAAATGCTGGAAAGGACGCGAGTTCCTCCTCCCCTCATCTCGCCTCCTCTCTAGTGCTCGCTCTGGTAAAGTGCGAAAAGGGAAGATAATTGTGGGAAGAGGTTGTCCTGATTTTCTTAACCTGCGACAGAAAAGATATCGTGCGCAATTTAGAACATGACAACATTTCACGCAATGTTTTCGAGTGAACTAGAACAAGGAAGGCACTTTCCGGCATCATGACTTTAGTCATGACGCTGGAAGGTAGAAGGTAGAAGAGAACCGTTGTGGTAAGATAAATTGTATTTGGTGCCTTACTTCTTAAAGTCTGCGTTGTTACCGATGACATCCCATGTGGACCTCCGTTGGCAGATGTGGTTGTGTTTGCTCGGGGCAAAGATATTGTGTTTTCGCCTCGCGTCGTCGCAAAATTGGGACACCTGAGAAACAAAAAATTTCAATACACAATTGTTTGGGGGGGGGGGGGGTGAGGAGGATGACCCTTTACGGAGTTTTAGAGAAATAAACCATGCGTAGAGTCAAATGATAAAAGAGAAGCGCTAAAGCGCAAAAATTATATGAAAAAGAAAAGTAAGCAGAAAGATCATCTGCGCGCTCATTTATCTCCTTCGGCCTACAGCACTTCAAACCCGATTACAGCAATATCACATGCTTGATTTTGGCAATCGCATATGTTTACTGCAGGAACTATATGTGGCAGTAAAGCGGTAAGCGGGGCGAATTGGAAAACGTTGAACATGATGAAAAATCGCGCACAAAAAGACAAGAACAAACGAGGAATTATCATTTGTTCTGTGTTCCTTCCTCGTCTATGGTCTGTGTTCTGTGTTCCTTCCTCGTCTATGGCTTGTGTTCTGTGTTCCTTCCTCGTTTGTTCTTGTCTCTCTGTGCGCGACTTCAGTATTTTTGGTAAATATTGGTATTTTGATTTTGGTATTTTGGTAAAGATTTTCTAGCGTGTTTTATTTCATATAATATTTTGGAAAATTAGTCCTGCTGCAAATCTTCAAACGAGCCCCGGACCCCGTCAAGCTGCCTTTGGCAGCTTTTTGTATGGGGCACCGTTGGCTATAAGTTAAAAAATAAAGATTGATTGATTGATTGATATGTGGCAGCTCGCTGTGATTAAACGAGGTGCCTCCAATAGACTACTTGCTAAATCCCCGAAGCACCCTAGCCCGCACTCGAGGAATCATGGGAACGTTGTTCCTACAGTTCCCTTCTGGTCAGTAATTTCGCCCAATTCAATGCTTACAGACTTTTCACTGTAATCTGGAGTCATCCTTGACAAGCGTCGTGTAGATCGCAGAGACCTGTAAAATGGCTTGTAAAATTTCTCGTGAATGTCAGCGTTTTTGTTACTGTGCATGCGATCCAACCTTTAACCTGACTGTGCTGCGGAAATCTCGTTAACATTATCATTCTCGTACAGCTTTAAAGACGCTAATATTAACCTAGATATGCTAAAAAAAACGCTATAAACAGCCCCCGGACTTTCAGCTAAATCCGGGTTTTGGTTGTTTTGAATTCTCGGCATTTTAAGCACTTTTGCCAAAACAATCACGCGAATTATAATATTGTAAAAGATTCCTGCAACTCAGCTAGGTTGAAGAGTGAATTGCATGCACTGTGTGAAAAACGCTCACCTTGAAGAGAAATTTTAAAAGTGATATGACAGGTCTCTGCAACCTACAAGACGCATATTCAGGATGACTACGGATTACAGTCGAAGGTGCTTAAGCATCGACTTGGTCAAGATTACCGATCACTAGGCAACTGAGAGAACACCGGTCTCATGATTCCTCGAGTGAGGACCGAGGAGCTTAGGAATTTAGCAAATGGTTTATTTTGGCACGGACTTAACGTCCGTGCTAATACAAAAGCAGTTCCCAACCATGCAGCCAATACAACCTTTGATAACTGAGGTCGTCAGCTCCATTCCGTTTTCTTCGGGTTCTATCTGTGTAGAGAAGACTTTCCAATAATGGCTGCTTTGACCACAGTACCAAGAAAAAACCTTGAGCTATTCGTTTCAAGGGAACACCAGATCGCTTCAGACTCGGAGCGATAAGAAACAATTGGCGGTTCCTTGCCGTATTCTGCAGAATTAACTTCGGCCATAACCGAGGCGCTGCACAGACCGCGATACACATGTACACTGAAGTTCTACAATTTAGCGCATTTATGTCCCGCTAAGCACAGCGGACAATCTGACATCATCTAGTGACGTCACGTGAGATCCTGCTTTAAGAAAATATGTATGGCTAAAGTCAGAGGTGAAATTGTGACGTCGCAAGAGATAGTATCACGTGACACTGTTTCCCGCTCAATATAGCCGATGTATTTTTCAGATATATTTAGCGGGCGTGATCTACACATAAAGACGCCCCCGGGGACTACGCAAAACCTCGCCAGTAGGGCAGCTTTAGTGGATCATTCTGATACCTCCGATGACGATACTTGATGATGATGCGATGCACGTGCGTACGCGTTGGCGGAGTTCCGGTATCGTTATCGGAGTCATCGGAACGGTCTACAAAAACTCACTAGTAAAGGCTATCGCCGAAACAAAAACAAATATTCGCCAGGCTTACACCAGGAACGTAGGGCATGAACATGACGGAAGATTCCACTGGGTCCCTGGTGTTCTGGTAGAACTCTGCGTTGCAACTGGTTGACACTCTGCAGCCCCTGTACACGCGGCAAGGCTCGCCGTTCTCAGAGGAAGCCGTGAACCGCATGCGGACCGAGCAGGCGTTGGCCCGAACCTAGTCAAAGAACGATAAGAGTCCGTTCAAACATACTCTATACTTTGTAATAGTAACAAATCCCCGTGGGATCAGCGATCATAATCAAAATTAATGAAAGATTTAATGGTGGATCCTTAGAGAATACGTTAGCATCCCCCTTCGGAAACGCCACACATCCTTTGGCAAACGCCCTACTCCTGAGCCCTCCACTTGTTCCGTTTTAGCTCATTTGGTTTTATCTTTTATTCCTCTATGTCTTGCTACCTCTTTTTGGCTTCGTTACGGGGTCAGTGTTAGCGTTTCCTAAAGGGGGACGTGTGTGGAGTTTCCCAAGGCTCACGCTAACGTATTCCCTGAAGATCCACCAATAGAACTTTCTTAATTTCTTGCCACCTACTTGGACCAGCGCTAGTACTTTGTTCACACTCCATTTTGTAGCAAAAAAAAAAACAAGGCATACGCGCTCCGCAAACCTGCAAGTTCAGACTCACCCCAGCATCCTCGCGCGCATTGGCTTCCACCCCGTGACGTCGCCTCCCTCTCGCCTTTTGTCCTTCACTACTCTCCACCTCTCTACGCAGCGCGCTTCACTTTCCACTGTTTTGTCCACAGACGGACGCTGCCAGCCTTTTCCTGTCATGTGGGCACTAGTGCTAACGCATTAATACCATTTTTTACACATTTTGAAATTGTCTTTGAGGGCAAAACGTGGCATGAGTAGCTTGATTGAAATCCAGGCCCCCTATAGAATACGACTTCAATAACACACATCAGGAAAATAGTACAACCATAAAAAAGATATATATTTGCACAATGCAGAAACAACGGCTCAGAGAAGCTAGATGCGACTGATTTTAATCAGCGAAATCATTGAGGTAGGATTAAAGGGGCACTGAAGTCAATTCTGAGGTCGTCCTTTTGTGGTGACAACTCAATCTAGACGCTCTAAGCATCCCAACAAACCCGAAATCACAATCGTGCGCAGCTTATTTCCTAGTTAAAAGCGTGGTCAAAGATCGCGACAGCGGCCTTTTTGGGAAGAATTTTCTTTCGAGTGAAGTGGTCGACGAAGGGCGCTTGTCGGCGAGTTGCAAGCGATGACGTCGCCCGCGGAGAAAAAGACAAGTCTTATCCGAATGTGTGCCTATCAGACTCGCATCGAAACAAGTTATATTAAAATCATTCAGAATCTGCGCGTAGTGTAGGGCTTTCATTGGTCCACACAATGTAGTCCGCGAGAAAAAAGAGTCCACATGTTTTTCTATTGCCCTCAAATGAATAAGCGGTTTTGTAATATAGAACTTAGTATATGTGGGAACTAACACATTTTAAACAATACAAGATCAAAAACGACCTTCTTCAAAAATGACTTCAGTGCCCCTTTAGGAGGAGATGACATACCGGCTCAAACCAGCCAAATGAAAAAATCCCAAGTGAAACCGGAAGTAGAGGTTGCGGTAGGTGGGAACGCCCTCGAGGGTGCCAAAGTCCGTCCAACAGCGTCTTTTGGTTTTGAATATCGTTGAACGTGTTCCCCTCCAAACCGGAAGTATCCTCGGCTTCGCCTCTGGTGTCATCATGGCAGTGTTCCAAAATTTATTCAATTTTACTCCAGGGCAAGGGTTTTGTACCCTTGGCGTTCTAAAACCTACCCGCGTCCAGCGTTTTTCAATCTGTGCTGTCACATGATACGAGCCGCCGGAGTAATTCGGATCCATTTGGGTAAGATTTGGAATACAGCCCATGTCTCCGCCAGAAGCTGTCTACCTAACATAAGCAAAATGTGCAGGGTCTGGCAACGTCTTCGTTTGCTGAAGCACTTGAGCTGCCCGAAGGGAACGTGGTTCACGAATTATTTTGTATTTCAATTCTATTTAATTTGCATCACCCGCACGTGCCAACTAGCTGTTACGCTCGTTTGTTTTGATGTTTTACTATCCCACAATACATGTCCATGTTCCGTTTTGTGCAGCAGCAAGTGAGCTCAACTCGGGTGAAACGTTCTGCGCATGTGCGGGCCCTTCTCAAGCAGCGGAGAAGGCTCGAACTACGTTTGGCGTCCGAAAGGGGAGTTGCGTTACCTTTTCTGCCTTTTCCGTGACTCATGAGGAGTGGCGGAGAGGGTTAGAGAGATACTGCAACTACCCTTCTGGACGCCGACCGCAGTTGCAGGTTTCTCCGCTTGGTGTAGTCTTTAGGTATAAAATGTCCGTTGCGTTCTGGCGGGAAGACACATCAGGCTTTACGTACCATTCCAAACTCGCAGTATAGGCTCGGGTACCGGTAGTCCCCAGCCGTGCCGTATTCGTCGAAGACACCGTACCTGTAGTGAGCCCATTCGTGGACCAACTGGAACGCTGCAACAAATTTTAAAATGTCATCTCTGAACAAGACACAAAAAACGACAAAACTCGGGACAGAAAAGTGGAAAAGTCCTGCCCTCCGATAAATAGCATTTTGAAACCCAAAAGCGAAAATGGATAATGAGAAGCCATAAAAATTGAGTCCTCAGTGACACAGTGCCAATATTTCTTTCTAATATATGTGCTATTGTGAAGTAGTTTTTCCCACATCTAACACCTTCATTAGTACCTATTTGCAAATGTAGTTACAAAACTAATAAGGGATTTAATCGGCGCTTCGCTATCAAAATGAATATAGTGACGAGCCCTTCACTCCAAGAAAGTACGCGAATTCAAGTGCATGTCAAACATGTTTCTCTTCTTTCTTTCTTTCTTTATTGATTTTGCAGGCCGTGGCCGGCAGGGCGGTAGAGGAAAAAGGCATTACTGCCTGACGAGCCCTCTCCGCCCGTTTACAGTTCGACAGCATTGAAGAAAACACACAAAAAAAAAACACAAGAATAAACATCATATGATAGAAATGAACACTTTAAAATACAACAAAGTGCTATACCGATGACTGGACACACTTATTCTATCAGAAAAAATAGTTGACACAATACACGAGCAAACATCACAAAAAGCACGCACATACAAAGGGGATTACACTATCCTAAAACATTTACCCTGAAACAGGTTTCGTCTATACAAAAAAAAAAAGTTTACATAACAAAAATAGAAGCACTCTATATGTACCAAAAATACAGGCATTAATCATTTACATGTATTCATAGCAGCACATCCGGCAACACAACAAGAGTATTCACAGGTTATATGCAGTTACTCGATATAATGCCTGATTGCGTACCTATTAATTTTTAAAAGCTATGTTTTTACTTATGAGAACACGTTTGACATTGGTTTTATATTTAAGAAAACTGTCTGAATAATTACATTCTCCTTCCAAGGTATTGAGAAGACCGGTTATTTGGTAGTTAAGTTTTTGCATGCCATAATTCGTTCGAATCCTAGGCATTGGTCTTTTCGTATGCCGAAAAGAGTAGGCTTTATCGTCCCGAGTTTTACTGAATTCTACGTAGAGCTTATTTTTATGAATAAATTTTGCTAATGTAAAATAATAAACCTGGTCCGCTTTCAGCATATTGTGTATTTCATAATGCGGCTCACAGTGAAAGTCCTGTATGTTTCCATGATAGTCAGCATACATACGTAGAACTTTATTCTGTAACACTGATAGTTGATGATAGTTTCCGTTTGTTGTGGTACCCCAGACCAAAATGCCATATGAAAGGTGGGAATAGAACAAGGAATGATACAAGCACTTTTTTAGCCAGAGCGGAATTAAGTTTGCGATTCTGTACATGCACCCAATAGCTCTGGATAGTTGCGTTTTGATGTGACTAACGTGTGCATTCCACGTGAGCTCTTCATGGAACCAAACGCCAAGAAATTTTTGTTCTTTTACTTGCTCTAGGGTTGTATTTTTAAATTCTATTTTGAGAGCGTCATTATCCCGCTTGTTTATAGGCCTGAATATTACATATTTGGTTTTGGATTCGTTAAGCTGTAATTTATTTGTTGTTAACCACTCAGACAAATTGACCAAGTATCTGTTGGTCATTTCTTCGAGTTGTTGTTTGTTCGTACCAGTGAAAAAAACGTTCGTGTCGTCTGCATACATAACTACGTTCGGAGAACCGGGAATATTGACAAGATCATTAATATATATCAAGAACAATAACGGTCCCATAATAGAGCCCTGCGGGACACCGTATCTAATTACCAATTTATTTGACGACATTTCTTCAATTTTAACATATTGATACCGATTTTCTAGATAACTTTGTAGTAATTGTAAAGCAACTCCGCGTATACCACAGTACTCAAGTTTTCTTAGTAAAATATCGTGCTGCACAGTATCAAACGCCTTTCTAAGGTCTAAAAAAGGCCAAGTGTGTATAACCTGTTCTCTATGTTATCTATAATTGTATCTTTTATATGAAGAAGGGCTTGATCAGTAGATCTGTTTTTCTGGAAGCCATACTGTGCTTTAGTTATTGTATTATGTTTTGCGAAAAAGTTTTCAAGCCTGTTGACAATGGCACGCTCGAATATTTTAGATAAAATTGGTAAGACCGAGATTGGCCTGTAGTTTTGAATAACGGTCTCATCACCACCCTTGTGGATTGGGGTAACTCTAGCAATTTTTAGTTTATCAGGAAATGTACCCTTAATAAACATCTGATTAATTAAATATGAGATGATTGGGCTTAGTGTCAATGATGCATTCTTAATAGGAAGAGATTTTATTTCATCAAAGCCGGCGGCAGCGCAATTTTTTAGATTTGCAATCATCCCATCTACTTCGCTCGGTGTCGTGGGAAAAAACATAATGGAACTTAAAGACGCAGTTGCGTACCGTGTTGATTCGAAATTTGTCACGTTTGGTAATTCTGCACAAACACCCACAGTTGTGAAATACTCATTAATTGTATCTACAAGCTCTTGACCAGTAATCCTTATGTCCCCTATTTTGATCTCTTGCACTGGCCTACGCATGCTTTCTCTTCCCGACAAGGAGTTAACCGTTTCCCACACCTTTCTCGGTTCGTTATAGATATCTGAAAATTTTTGGATATGATAGTCTTTACTATACGAATATATGTGTATACACTTACTAATACTACACGAATATATGTGTATACACTTTTTTTTTTAAATTATGAAACTGCACTGCACTTCCGGCCTCATTCCTTACTACAGTACAAAACGTTATGTCTAAATATTCATTGCTTGGCTAATTCTTTTTGTGTGTGTCTGTCTTATCATTGTTAACTATTACACAAAACTCTGTTGTTATTTTCAAGTGTAGTTTCGCTAGTAATATAAACCCAGGATATATTTTTTGTATTCTCGTTTCATTTTGGTTGTATTACAATCACGCTATCCCCCCCCCCAAAAAAAAAACACACACACACACACACACATCACAAAGACACGAAACATTAATATATATAATAATGCCCTGAATTGGGCGTTAAATGAAAAATATATATATATAAATAAGTGCGGAAACTACACAAAAGGCACCCGTGTTTGTCGTTCTTATTCTGCTTATTGCTTGCCCTCTATGGGCTTTGGTCTCCTTAGGCTTCTATTTGTAAGATATCCCCTAAGAAAAAGGAAATTCCTGGCTGCTTCCCTGCGTTGCAGGTTGCGAACGCTTTTCAAGACCGAGTTTTGTCTTTAACAGGTGATGATAGAACTGCAAAAAAAAACCGATGCAATCATAAAGGCAACGCAAAACTTTCTTTGTGTCACTCTTTTCTTTTTTTTGTGTGTGTTTAAGAGCGACGATGGACAATCCCGTACACTGCGCGGCACTTTAGCGCGAACGCGACTTCAGCGCGTTTTCGTATTTTATTTCGAAAGGGTGCTGGAGGGCATCAAAATTTACCGCTAAGGTTGATTCCCCAACCTAGTTTATTCCACCCCTAGAACATGTGATGACAACCCTTTCATACAAAAAAGCAGAAAAAACGGCTGATTACTTTTTCACGCTACTATTACGTGTCGCAGAGTGTACCTTCAACACTAGTTGCTCCCGCGAAAAGCTTACGAAGACACTTTAACGAAATTAGGGTGACTTTAGCGTGAAAGCAACCTTACTTTATGCACTTGTCTTTTACGTACTGTTCAAGGTGACCCTAGCTTAAATTTGTTTTTGCTTCATCATCTCGTTTGACACTGCAGGTATTCAGTGAAGCACAACATTTCGAAATACATGAATCAAATATGAATGCCTTCGTCAAAAGATCCTCGATCTACTGTTTGCCTTATCCTGCAAGATGAACTGCGGAAATGGTTAGGAGGTAGGGTACATATAATGAACAATTAAAGAGAGGTGAAATATAGTGACTTTAGCGTGAAAGCGGCTTTACCAGATGGTTTTATGTGATGTAGATAGAATGTAGGGTACAAAAAAAGAATAATTTAAAAAAGGTGAAATTATGGTGACTTTAGCGTGAAAGCGGCCCTTACTTCCACACAGTTTTTTTACGTGAAGTTCAACGTGACCGTAGCTTAAACTGCTTTTTTCTTGTCATACCTTTTGACACCTCAGGATCTTCATCAAAACACAAAATTACAAAATGTATGAATCAAATAACAATGCCTTCGTTCAAAATAACTTGATCTACTGCTAGCCTTATCCTACAACATGAGCCGTGGAAATCTTTAGGAAATATGTACATATAATAAACAATTAAAAAGAGGTGAAAGTATGGTGGCTTTAGCGGGAAAGCGACCTTGCTTCGACACTTTTTTACGTACAGCTTAAAGATCCGTAGCTTAAATTACGTTTCGTTTACCAGCTTTTACATTGCAGGTGTTTAGTGAAACACAAAATTTCAAAATATTTGAATCGAACATCAATTACTTCGTTCAAAAAGCATTATCTACAGTTTGCCTTATCCTACAAGATGAACTGTGGAAATTATTAGGATACAGGGTACATATAATGAACAATTGAAAAGAGGTGAAATTATGGTGACTTTAGCTTGAAAGCTGCCTTACTTCCACACTCCTTTTACGTCAAGTTTAAAGTGACAATAGCTTAAATTACGTTCCGTTTATCATATCCTTTGAAACTGCAGGTGTTCAGCAACACACCAAGTTTCAAATATATACGAATCAAATATCAATGCCTTCGTTTAAAGAAAAGGAACTTTATCGACACTTAGTTTTATCCTAAAAGATAAACTGCGCAAATGATTACGAGAAGGGGTACATTTAATAAACAATCGAAAAGAGGGAAAATAAGGTGACAGCCATGCAAACGGCCTTGCTTTAACACTTTTTTACGTAAAGTATAAGGCGACCCTAGCTTAAATTGTGTTTCGTTTATCACATCGTTTGACACTACAGGTGTTCAGAGAAAAACCAAATTTGAAAATATATAAATCAAATATTAATGCCTTGGTTAAAAAATCTATCTGCAGTTAGTCTCATCCTACAAGATGAACGATGGAAATTTTTAGAAGATAGGGTACACGTAATAAAACAAATGATAAGAGGGGGTGGGCTTCTGAAGTCCCAGCGAAGAAAACCGTTTTACAAAACCGCAAATACTTAGTGTTCATTGTAACATTCTGCCTTTGTGTAACCTGCTCAGTAAGCACCAGAAATATTCCAAACACATACGCTTGTCAGAAGAATATCCAGATTCTAGATTTGAGATCCCTTTCGTCATTTTGCGAAACGAAAGAGAAAATTACTATTGCATCTGCAACACTCGGATCGAATCTGGAGAACACCTTATCAGAAATGATAACACTGTATGAAAGCCCCCAGATTCCGGTTCTGTTGTTGGTAAAGGTGTAGGATAAAAGCGCTAAAGTTGCTCAAGGTTTCACATTTTAAGCTGTCAGGGACAGGCGGGGTAAAGACGGGAGCAGAACGCGCCAATACTGGGCGCGGACATCGACGGTCCCAAAAGAAAGTACGATAAAGAGAGTGACGCAAGAGCGAAAAGAAAAAGCATTAGATAAAAGGTTAAGCGTGTTCGTATTGCCCCGAAGAGCTAACGTTGTCAGAGGGCTTGTTTTGCGTGTGCCTGTGTGCGTGTGTGCGCGTTGTGCGTTGTGCGTGTGCGTTTGTGCGCGTGCGCGTGTGCGCGCGTGCGTGCGCGTGTGCGCGCGTGCGTGGCCATAGAGACCCTTCGGGACCTGCAACTGCGACCATCGATGTCTGCGTCTGTCCCGCTCCCTTCCGAAGCAGCCGAAATGCATGGGACCTGTCACTCTATAGAATACTACATTACCTGAATTGTAAGTGATTATACGATGCCATGTTCTAAGTAATAATCCCCGTGCACTCTTTTTTTTTACTAGAACATTCCACCATTCCTTATCTCCAGATCGCCAATGCACCGTAGTAACCGAATTGACGAGCGTAACGCTCGCTGCTGCAAAGATCCAGCGTGCTAAGTTAAGTTATGCTGGTCCGTTCGACCTCACTCCAGAAATTTCATTACGGTAAAGAAAGTAGAACCACGTAACTGAAGTGGCGAGCTATTTACTTCGCCGCTTCTGTTCTGCTACCGCTTCTTCAGTTGGCTTCTTCCTCTTGCGAGGCATTGTGAAGACTGCGGCGCAACCAGTGAGCACCTCGTCCGTCGACCCGCGCATACGCGAAATAAGGAGAGGGTCACGGCACACGTACACTGCGCGACACTGTCAGCGCCAAGAAACGATCGTCAGTTTTGTTTATTTCTGTATTCTTCCTCTTAGAATCGAAAGGCCGTCTTAAAAACTGCTATTGTGATGAAGAGGGCTGAATAGAGCCGGCGGCACACTGCTCATGCGTAATACAAAAGACACGGTGTTCGCTGCAAACATGATGACGGAGGTATCTGCGTTCACACGTCAAACATCCTCGAAGCACATTTGCTTCATACATTTGTTCACTTCGAACGTGACTTCAGACAGTTCTTGTACGACCAATGGAGTACAGGGCCGTCGTATAGTGAAGAAACACGCCTCAAACAGCGTTTAGAGACTGTCTTTTGTATCATGCGTTAGCACCTCTGACCGTGGCTTTAGGGAACTATCCCAAGCGGTAGAATTTAGTGCCCACCAATACGTCTTCGAAGCAAAATAGAAGAAAAGCGTCGATGCCGTGTTCGTGCTAGCAGTGTTGTGCAGTGTACCTCACCGCCCAACGCATGCGCATGTGCGTTTCAGTATGACGACCGGAATTTTTCAAGGGGGCTTGAAAAGAAGGAGAATACATTTTCAGGGAAAAAACACTTTCAGGGAGGAGACTTGAAAAAAATATTTCCGGATTTAAAAGCGCATACCCGGGCTGCCGTATGTCCGCGAAGTGGTCCCGTTCAAGCCGCTGAGGAAAGCCGGCGTGATGTGGATGTATTCTCCGACCTCCCCGCATCCTCTCGGCTGGAGCGTGTACGGCGTGTCCCCGTACTCCGGGTTCGGCTCGGCCACACGTAGGTCGGCACCGTTGAACAGACTGCTGCCCGTGGTCAAAGCTTCCTCTCTCCAGGGCCAGGTGGACGGCACGGCGATGGTGACGTCCTTGAAGAAGACCCGACCCTGCGTCGCTCGGTGTAGGAACAAGGACGCTTCCCGGAAGAGTGCCTGCATTACGACAAAAATTACGAGCCAAAAATAAAAAAAGGAAGATCTATTGGTAGATTTTTAGAAAATACGCTAGAATTACCCTTGGGAAGCGTCACAGCAGGTACCCCTTTGGGAATCGCTAACGCTGACCCCTCCACTTTTCAGTTTTGGCTTTCTCTTTGCGCCTTCTCTTTTGCTTCCTCCATTTTTGCTGCCTCTTTTTGACCTTGTTACGGGGTCAGTTTTAGCGTTTCCCAAAGAGAGATGTTTGTTGCGTTTCTCAAGGGGCATGCTACGCATTCCCTAAAAATCCACTAGTAGATCTTGCTGTAATTTTTTCACCCATTTTCTGTACTCTGCCTCTCAGGGTATGTCGATGCCCTTTGATACGCTCATCCATATCACTCGTTCGTGGAAATAACCACATCCACAACAGATGCAGAAGGAACCGCATCCATATCACTTGTGGAAGGAACCGCATCCATCGTTTTAACTACACACACACATCACAGCTCACGCACCGCTACTACGAAACCCAGAGTGAAGAGCAACCGGCGACGGCGGAGCGTTAAGTGAGCAAGCCCGCATTTCACCGCGCCATGGCGCGTCCTCCTCTCCGACTCCGAGCCAGCTGTGAGCGTCATTTTGACGAAAAAGCAGGGGTTCGTTTTCACGAAAACCCGGCGGTGTCTGTCAGTTTGTCAGCGCTGGGGAAAGGGAGAGGTTGACGCGTGCTGACGTCACCACTTCGGACCAATGGGAGCGTCGCACGTGTCACCTACTTGTCCTCCCTCTCTCCCCGGCGCTGACAAACGGAAGACACAGCCGGGTTTTCGTCAAAACGAGCGTTTTAATGCTCACGCAATAAAAAGAGTTGAATTAAAGCGAAAATACACCTTTTCAACGCTCATGATCCAAGCGAAAAAAAAAAGGCATCTGCTAGCCCGCAGTAGAGAACTACTGCGGAAGCTGAGAACGCCTTCCATAGCCAAGATACAACGATGGCAGCGCCCAGGAGGAGATTATTGGAATATATATTATTGGAATAGTTCACAAATATGGGCTTTTCTCTCGAATCTAGCAAGACATGCTTGTGGCACGCCTATCTGTACAAAGTTAATGTGGCTTTTAAAGTGGCGTCTGATGCCTCCACTGCAGAATCTCATAATCAGCAAGCTTCCAGTGCGTCAGCAAGTTGACGCTATGACCTCAACGGGTATTTTAGGCGCTGTGTTGACTCAAATAGGCCGTAAACGAACGAACAAAGTTAATTTATAAAAAGCCCGAGCTTTTTTTTTTAATCGAGTTTTTGATTGCTATTACACGGTCAAACGTTTGTTGTGAATGTTTTCAGATCAACCTTCAATGTGACACAACGATGATGCTTGCTGATTTTATTGATCTACTGACCTTGAGGACGTACTAGACAACCTAAGCGGCACATGTCGGGATATTTGAGCCGATTCGGCTCGGTTGAAGTCGTTACTATCTGAATTTACTCTTAATCCCTAAAGGGCGTTAAATATTACCATACTATAGTCAGTGAAGGCTTGTGAAACGCAGGGCATCGCGAGTCCCCAATGATATTATCGCCTTGAAGCCATTCTGATTGCGGCATTAGGCGATAAAACCCGGTGGACAAATCGCGACGCAAGAAATGTGAATATCATAATTGTCACATTTTGTTTTTCTTGAAGCTGTCAGTCACCATACTTGTGGCCACCTCATACTTTACTTCGTATAGAAATAAAAACAGCGCAAAGATGATACAGGGACAAGGACAAGACTGACAGTGACAGCGATGGCAAAATGCCCTGTCTGGTCTTTTTTTCCTTCTTGTTCTTTTGTATCATTCTAGTTTGTTCTGGAAGAAAACGACAGTCGTTAGTCAGCGCTGTGTTTGCCTGTCATCTACTTGTCCTTGGGCTCATTTTAGCGCTATTTTTAGTTATCTGATCATGCACCGACTCGCCCATCTTCACACCTTGTTACTTGGTAAAGTTCAATAAGCGCGATGCAGCTTTCAACTCTAAGCTATATTTCCAATTTTTGTCAGAGATGCAATACGTTAATTATCATCACAAACATACTTTAAAATGTGCTCAATTAGGCTTTTCTTAATCATGATTACTAATAAACGTGACTGTGGTCACCGAAAGGGTGAGAAGGGCAGGGCGTGTCTTTCGAACGTCCAGCCTCCAGCACGTTCTCCAATCCTTCCATCGTGCTCTGGGCCGGTGTCTCAGCGGAGACTGGCTGAAAGAGAGCACTGCAAAGGCTGGGGCGCGCGAGCGTCTTGAACCGCGGGTTCAGTCCTGCTCAGCTTTTGAGCTGGTTCTGGCAGAGCTTTCTTCTCCCGTCTCAGCTGAGACGCTGATTCTAGCGAGCCGGCCCTGGTTGCGCGCGCGAGCTCGAGGCGCAGAAGACGTCGAAGCGTTGTCGACGGTAGGAAGCTCGCACTCCATGGAAGCGTGCTGGAGATCCTAAAGCTTTCCCCTGCCGTTCGCATCTTGCGAGTGACTGAGTAATACCGAAATAGGAATGTCTTGAGGTGCAGGAAGCGCGGTTGTATAAGGGGAGAAACTGGGGGTGAGGAGGAGATGAACGCGCAAAGGGGACGTCAGAGCGCCAAGCACCGATTGCAAGGATTAATGGGTAGACACAAAGGCTAGCTACATTCGCCACTCACTGTCCCCCTCCAGTCAGAGTGAACAAGAGCGTCGGCTGCTCCTCGCCCAGTGACTCGCGTTTGAACACCGGACGACGGCGTTCGGCGTTCGAACGCGTTCGAAAGCGTTCGGACAGCGACAAGAGACAAAGGCAGCTGGCCTTTGCGTACCCACCATCCTTCTAATCAGAGCTCGGTGCTCTGGCCCTGCCCGCGCTCCTCTCGTCTCTTCCTCGGTTTCTCCCCGTTTTGTGTACCGTGCGAGTCTGTGGCTTTACCTTGATGTTGACGACGATGTTCTCGTCCGGTGTCACGGACGGGTGTATGGCTACGACAACGTCGCGGTACCCTCCATCTCTCGGGTCGATATGCACGCCGCCGACAAACGGAAAACACAGAGCGGCCACCAAGGGCAACCATAAGGAAGCTGCCTTCATCTCGAACCTAAGAAAGAAAAAAGACGCCATTAAAGCGCGTGCCGTATACGCAATGCCGATTCAAGAAACATACGGCTATCGAATCAACGGCTGCTGAACCCGTACAATCTATGACAGCTAAACAAACGCAGGCAGTGGCGACTTGCGAACACCTTATTATCACATCGCAGACATTGAGATTTCGACATTGGCCCATAAGCGCCCGGAAAAACGAATCACAAAGCTATGGTACCCGAGAGTTTGAAACGCAGGGCGTCGCTTATCATGTTTAACACGAATTTTGATTGGGCTAGTTGGTTCGTATTAGACATCTCCAACGAAGTTTATTGCATCATTCAACCAAGCAATACATACCATCGCCTGCGGACATGAAAAACACAAAAATAGTTTTACATTAAGATTATATGTCTACCACGCGCCTATCTTCGGATAAAACCACTAAGAAAATACTTCTTTGTCAATGAGACACACCGACGGCATGCTGACAAAATTGTCTCCGGCTTTCTTGATAAAAAAATGCCTCAAATTTTCCTCTTTGGCTCGTCTTACATTGGACAAACAGGTCGGTGTTTTAATGCAAGAGCGTACGAGCATCATCTTTCGGGATGAAGCAATTTGGGTGGTCATGTAGCCGAGCGCGTGAAACGATGTGGGTATGAACCGCTTTTGAAATTGACCAAGTTCTTGAAGAGAACAAAGAAAAAGGCAGAGAGGAAAATTATAGAGGCGTTTTTTTATTAAAAAAAAGAGCCGGAGACAAGTGCGTCTGCATGCCCTGCGTTTCTTAAACTGTCAGGAGCTATAGGCGTTTGCAAGTACGGCCTCTGGGCGTCGCCGTCTAGTTGCTAGTGTGGGTAGGTCATCTGATAGTCAAGCATTGCTGCGGCCATGGGTACGCCTTGGCAATGCTTAACTATTAGACGATCTACCCACTCCAGTAGCAAGATGGCGGCGACCAGAGGCCGTTACTTGCAAATTTATATAGAGCGTGAACGTAATAAAACACGCCAGGCGTTTCTTACGGCGTCAATGACTACGCAGCCAAGTACCGTTCAGTCTAATGCTGGAAGCAACCAAAAATAAATGGGGTTGACGAGGGACACGAAAGTGGTACAATCTTTAGGCAAGGAGTGGTCAAGTCAATGCCGATAATTAATTTGATATCAGGCATGTGCTTCACTGCCTTCCCTCCTTGCACAATCGTTAAAAAATATACATAGCTACCGATTAAAATGCAGAAACACTTGATTATGTCACTTTTGTATTACTTGATGTGGTCCAGAAAGTTAATATACAAGTCAGTAAGCTTGTTTGCATATGGATCATGTGTAGTTAAATGCCTATTTGAGGCTGTTATTTATTATTTTTAGTTATTTGACTTTATCTGTTAGGTCACCTTTGAGTCGTTAATATTAGCTGAAGTTAAACTATATTGTGTTATTCTTGTTTTTATGGGTTAGATTGGCTTCAAGTTGCTCATATTGTATTGGGGGCATATTCTTGACCCGAGCAGTTTCACTTGGCAATGAATAACTATTAGCAACTATTATTTCCACTTCTGAGGCTATGGTGTTTCAAGGGTGGGATTAACTTCAAGTGGATATTATTGGCTATTGGAAAATGTTCTTGGTCAGATTGAATTGAAATGGCTATACATGGTTCTGAGTCGCTATTATTGACATTTAATGCAATTGTGTTCATAGATTTGATTTACTTCAACTGGCTATTATTGACTATGTGCATCTGCTATTGACCTGGTTGGAATTATTTGGCTATTTTTGCCTGCAAGCATCCATTCATAACCTGGTTGGCTCGAATAGGCAACAAATGGCTATTGGTGCTTTTTAGTCGCAATGTTCTGCTATTTCCATACTTCTGAATGAAATTGGCTTCAAGTGGCTATTGTTGGCAATTAGCATCTGTTCTTAACAAAATCGTGTTAAATCGCTTCTGAATTAAGGTTAGTGACTATTGTTGACATGCTATTCATGAGGTTTTGAATATGAATGGATTCACGTGGCTACTATTGGCTATGGGCAATTCTTGGCCAAATCGGCTTGAAATGGTTATACATGGCAAGCAGCAACTATTATTGACGATTTATGCAATTGGAGTGCGTATGGATTTGATTGACTTCAACTGACTATTAGTGGCTATAGGTATCAATTCTTGACTTGGTTGGCTTGAATTGGCTATTGACCATAAGCGATAACAAAGACAAGGACAAAAAAGGAAGGCGAACAGGACGAACGCTTACTTTCAACAGCCACTCCTCTGTTTGCTTCCTTTTTGTCCTTGTCTTTGTTAGCGTTTTTAATTTTACAGGTCATGAACCAACTCGCCTGCCTCGCCACTTTAGATCTATTCCTGACCTGGTTGGCATGAATTGGCTAGAAATGGCTACAGTGACTAGTATTGGTTATTATTAGCTATTTCAGTATCTACAAACATGACTACCTTCCAGTGGCTATTTTCGGCTATTGGAATCTACTTCTTAGCAGAATGGCTTCAAATGGCTACGAATGGCCATTCGTAAACATAGTTGAAAATCTGTGCTATTTCGGGGCTTATGGATGAAAATGACTTCAAGTGTAGGACCGATAGTATTTCAAATAGATAAATAAATAAATATATTGGCCTTATTGGCTATAAGCATCTGTTTTATTAGACTTGCATTAAATGGCTATACATGGCTATAAGCAATTATTAATGACAATTAATGCGACGGGACTATACATAAAATTGAATGACTTCAACTCATTAATATTAGCTATAGACGTCTATTCTTGACTTGGTTGGCTTGAATTGGCTGTTACTGACAATAAGCATCTATTCCTGACATGGTTGGCTTGAATTGGCTGCAAATTGCTATAAGTGACAAGTATTTATAATTATTAGCTGTTTCTGTGTCCAGCAAACATGAATGGCTTCATGCGACTATTTTTGGCTACTGGCATCAATGTTTTACCAGATAGACTTAAAATTGATCAATGTTTTACCAGATCGACTTCAAATTGCTACGAATGGCTATTTGTGAATATATGGTTCACAATTCTGTTCTAATTCAGTGCTTATGGAGGAAATTGGCTACAAGTGATTAGCATCACATATAGCATTAATCTTTTTATAGATTGTCTTGAGATGGCTGCAAGTGGCTATTAGAAACTAGGAAATATAATTACGAGATGCTTCTATGTTTAGGAACTGGAATGGTTTCCAGAGACTATTATTCGCTAGTAGCATGTATTTCATACCAGACTGGCTTTAAGTGGCTACCGGTGGCTATTTGTGAGTATAATTTACAATGCTGCACTGTTTCGGCGTTTATGAATGAGTATGGCTTGAAGTGACTATTTTGGCTTAAACAATGTTGCGTATTTACATATATTGACTTAAAACGAAAGAAACACACAAGAGGACGAAGCAAATGACACAGCTTTCGACTTGCAACGACAGATTTACTGGGGCGGCTAGCCGCTCATAGCTCAGCGAATTTGGCTTAAACTGCTTCAAACTGGCTATTAGTGACTAATCTCGACAATGATGTGATATTTGAATCTTTTTTAAATACAACTGAAGTCGTTAATATTGACCGTTAGCCACTGCTCCTTGCCAGATCGGCTTGAAATGGCTATATATGTCAAATTGTTACTTTCATTAACACTTTTTGCAGTTGGTTTGTTAACATTTCAATGATTTCAACTGGCTATGATTGGCCATAAGCATCTATTCTTGACCTGGGTGTCTTGAATTGGCTACAAAAGGCCCTTAGTGCTTATTAGCCGCAATGTTTTGCCATTCCATACTTATGGCAGAGAATGGCTTCCAGTGTCAATTGTTGGCTTTAGCATCTATTGTGAACAAAATCGGCTGAAAATGTGTTAAAATGACTATTAGTGGCTAGCATTGGCAATACTGGCTACCAATGCCTTCCAATAGCGATTCCTAGCCATTTTAAACCAATATGGTAAAAATTAGGTGCTAATACCAAACAATAGCCACTTGAAGTACTTCCAGTTCTAAACAAAGAAATACCATATATTTATTAATATTAATCACTAATAGCTATAATGCAGTCATTTCAAACCGAACTAATTAAAAAATAGATGCTCATAGCCATTAATAGCCACTTGAGGTCATTGTGATGCATAAACCTTGAAATAGCACATCTTTGTCTACTATACCTACCAGTAGTCATTGGTAGTCATTTAAAGCCAATCAAAAAATAGCTAATAATAGCCCATTAAATTCATTTTATAAAAACAGAAATAGCTCATAATTGTCAATACTTGTTACTAATAGCCATTTGTAGACATTTCAGTTACCAATCTAAATAAAAATGCATGCTTATTGCCAATTATAGCCACTTGATAACATCTCATACATAAATGCTGAAATAGCACAGACTTGTCAATTAGACTCCCTAATGGCCATTGCAAGCCACTTAAAGCCGTTCCAGTTTGTAAACAGAAAAATAGCCCCTAACTATAAACACTTGTTCCTAATAGCCAACTGCAGTCATTTCAAGCCAACCTAATAAAAATAAATGCTCATAGCCTATAATAGTCACTTGTATCCATTTGCATCCATAAACACTCAAATAGCATAGAATTTTCAATTACATCCCTAATAACCACTGCTGGCCTTTTGGAGCCAATCTGGACAGAAATATATGCTAATAGCCAATAATAGCCACTTAAAGTCGTTCCAGTTAAAACACAGAAATCGCTTATAACTATCAAGAATAGTCATTAATAGCCATTACTAGCTAATCTAATCAAAACATTAATGCTTATAGCCAATGGTCACGTGTAGCCATTTTCATCCATAAACACTGAAATATTACAGAATTGTCAATTATACTCACTAGTAGCTAATTCTAGCCATTTGAAAGCAATCTGGTCAAAAATAGATGCTGATAAATAGCCAACAATAGCCACATAACATTCATTTCAGTTAGTAAACCCAAACGTCGCTTATACCTATCAACACTGATCACTAATAGCCATTTGTAGCCATTTCAATCAACTTTATCTAAAATTGGATGCATATAGCGAGTAATAGCCGCTTGAAGCCATACTCACTTTTAAGCACCGAAATATCCAAGAATTTCTAAGTATTTCATCAATAATAAGTAGCCATTTAAAGTGTCTAGTCAAAAATAAACACTAATGACCAACAGCAGCCACTTGAAGCCATTCTATTTCGTTAACATAAAAACCGCTAGGTCATATTTATCAATATTCAGCCAGTAATAGCCATTTGTAACCATTTTAAGACAATCTAATAAAACAATTAGCTGCTTATACCCAATAATAGCCACTTGAAGCCATTTTCATTCATTACTCAACTCGCAGATAATCGCTATTATACTGCAGTGAACCATAATATATGGGCAGTTGAAAAAGCGTCGGCGGCGCCCCATCGGCCGTGTGAAGCTATAAGTGTAGACTGCCGCGAGTGGCGCTGTTGACGAGATCCGGAGGACATGGCTTCCGTAACATGGGATATGGCGTTGCGTACGTTCTCAGATGGTTTCTATGGCGTCTATGGTCGTTTTCGCAATTTGTTTTCGTGAATGTAAAGTGCTTGGCATTGTGATTACATAGGTTCGAGTCTTGTCGCTAAGCGATGAAAACGAAGAGAAAGAAGACTGATGCGCACCGCTACGCGCCAGCATGCAAAACTGGTTACCCCTGTATTCACTACATTGCCCAAGTATGCCTTAAACGTTAATTCATAGACGTTGAAACACCCATGAAGCATACATAGGCAACACTAATGAACTGCTAAGACGAAAAACAGCTACGCTTGGCGCGAACTTCACTGGCAGGGGTGGTCCGGAATCGAACACCAGCGCTACCTGGTATGTTCTACACGATGCACCTCACCTGGAGGGTGGCTACTTTTCTACTACTCATATTCCAGTTCACAGTAATTATACTGACTAAGAGTCATCAGTAACCATGTGAAGCCAATCTGGTCAAAAATAGATACTAATAGCCAACAATAGCCACCTAAAGCCGTTCCAGTTCATAGACAGAAATAGCTCAAAAGTTTTCAATACTAATTATTAATAACCGTTAGTAGCCATGTCAAGCAAATATATAAAAACTTAAGGCTGATAGCCAATAATAGCCAGTCGAAGCCACACTCATTCACCAACACCGAAATAGACAACTGTCAATTATCTCCAGGGTGTCGAACCGGTCGTTATTTCCGGTTCCGGTTCGGGTTCGGGTTCAGTGGCATTGTATTTTGTTCCGGTTCGCTTCCGGTTTAGGGTAGCACCGCATAATATCACTCCGGTTACCGGTTTTACTAAGTACGAACCGGTTCGAACCGGTTTCTAGCTCGACCTTTGGAATATTGACCGAGAACACTTCCAAGCAGCGTTTTTTGAGCACGAGATACTTGCAACAGACCCATCCCAAGAAAACTACTCCCCTTCAGGAAGATCTAGAAACCCCGCAGTGAAGACCCAGAAACAGACACAATTAATGTGGGACAAAGGCTATTAGTTGTAAAACAAAAAAAAAATTGGCTTGCTTTGTATCGCCCGCCCAAATTGGAACCTGAGACTGAGGTATGCAAGGAAAACTCCGAGCATCGAGAAAAAGAGGACTAGACACTGTCTCAAACGCAGCTAAAGACTTTTATTCGTGCCCTCCTTATATACATCCTCGATGTCGCCAAGCTTCCCATAAGCCGCCAAGACCTCAATAGGGTTCACTATGACACAGTCGTGCCGACAATGTGTCAAAGTGAACCCTTTGAGGTCTTTGCGGTTTAGGAGTTTGGCGACATCGAGGATGTATATAAGGAGGGGCACGGAATAAAAGTCTTGAAGTGCGTTTGGACAGTGTCTAGTCCTCTTTCTCGTCCTCAGGTTTTCCTTGCATACCTCAGTCTCAGGTTCCACTATGTATGATCTACACCAGCTCGCCTGCACTTTGACCATCTTTTCGTTGCTTTGTATGTTTATGCAGCCTTGATGGAGATACGCCTCAACGGGTGATCGGTCTCTTAGCTGTGGATGAGAAATTTAGCCAGTGCAGTACAACCGCTAGACGGGTATTTTAACGTGCATCACGTAGTGATTGCACCAACACGTGCCTGAACACGTTGAAGAAAATATTGTTTTTCATTGAAGTGGACCACAGGCAGCCCTACAAACTATACTGCCGATGCAGCGCGGTACTGGTCCCGCCTTCCTTCAACGTGTCGGTGCAATAAAGCGGAAGGTCACGTGGAGCGCTCTCGGTGCTCGACTGGCTAAATGGCTCATCGACTGCAACCACGGTCCATCTTGAGGTCAAACATTCGCGGACTCTTAGGCCTCCGTGCCTAGAGCGGCGCAATCCGCTCCGACACTTGGACATTTCGTAGCCAAGCTGCCAAGCCCGAGCGGTGCTTTGAAATCGTCGCCGAGCAATACGTAAACTGAACGAAG